>VTFQ01000014.1:3617228-3874728 GCA_036281575.1 Ancherythroculter nigrocauda
GCGGTACAGAGATGACCCTTCTTGCTTCTTTTCTTACCGACATACGAACTCAACAACAATGTACCGTAAAACATTTATTGCTATATTATATGTATGATTTATCAGACACTTTCTGTGAAAAATCCTGCATGCTTCCCCACAGAAGACATAGACACTGTAGATAGCAAATGATATCTTTACTGTACATTCCAAGCATAATAATGTGATTATCTTATACCAGTGAAGCTTTACTGTATCTAACCACAACCAAGCCATGTTTATAAGGTATAGGTGCATTTTTTCTATATAAAATTGAAATGTGTGTAGAAAAAATCTTAGGATAGAGTGCAAACATGAAGATTGATAAGACATATTTGTATCATATATAAGCAAAACTGAATTAAGGCTGTAGCTCCAATCCAAAACATGATCTGCCTCACTATGGCCTAGATCGTAATCATCATGAAACCTCATAAGTGGACAATTTGGAGTGCTCTAGATAGGCAGCAAGTCTGTGTGCATTCCACATGGGATTCTCGATTCATTTTAAGCGCAACAGTTGGGTTCTGGAAATAAAAATACCACTCGTTTTTCCCACAGGGGAACTGATTTTTAAAAATAACTTGTAACCAATTAAAGACTCAACTACTGTGAGCTATGAGCTTTTTAATCAACTTGTTTTTTGTTGAAGCCATCAGCCAGCATTATTTCAGCTTCTTTCTTAAAACATTGTGTTTAACAGCAGAATTCCTGGTGAAAAAAAACTACATTATCCATGATACTGCAAAGAAATGAGTCATTTTCCTACTTAAATATTTTGATGCATATGCATATTTTGCAATAAACATAAAATATTGTTTCTATATACATAATAAAAATCTTTTAATCAATAGTTTTATATTTAGCCATAGTTTTTAATTCGATTATGCCATTCGCAATACTTCATGGGATTGTAGTTCTTTCCTGCACTAAAGCCGTTAAAGGGTTAGTTCACCCAAAAATGAAAATTCTGTCATTAATTACTCACCCTCATGTCGTTCCACACCCGTAAGACCTTCATTCATCTTCAGAACACAAATTAAGATATTTTTGATGAGTCTGAGAGGTTTCTGTCCCTCCATAGAGATCCAATTCAACTACCACTTTCAAGGTCCAGAAAGGCAGTAAAGACATCATTAAAGTTCTCCATGTGACTCCAGTGGTTTAACTTCAATTTTATGAAGTGACGCAAGTGCTATGAACATAATTTACCACTTTACTTGCAAAAATATTTGCAAGTAAAATATAAATATATAATAAAATATATTATAAAATATAAATATAAAATATCTGCAATGTGTGTTCACGAGAGCATCACAACGCATGTGTTGCATGAACAGGCTTTAGAAAATATTATTTTGTAAATAAAGTGGTAAATTATGTTTTTTTTTGCACAAACAAAGTACTCGTGTAGCTTCAAAAAATTGAGTTTAAGCCACTGGAGTCACATGGAGTACTTTAATGAGGTCTTTACTGCCTTTCTGGACCTTGAAAGTGGTAGTTGCATTAGAGTCCCTCTCGATGGAGAGGGACAGAGACCTCTCAAACTTCATCAAAAAGATCTTAATTTGTGTTCTGAAGATGAATGAAGGTCTTACGGGTGTGGAACGACATGAGTGTGAGTAATTAATGACAGAATTTTCATTTTTGGGTGAACTAACCCTTTAAGTAAACAGTCCATTTTGTCTTTTTGTCTGATTTTCAAATACTTTTTTCTCTTTAAATCAAAGTTCGAAACGTTGTTATTAGCTGGCTGGTTTGGTTCAACAACCGCTAAAAAATGATAACCCAGGCTCATCCGGGTAACTGTTACTGAAGTCGGACTCTGAACGGTTTTCCTTCTGGAAATTTTGTGTTTGGTGAGCTAATAAAATATTAAAACTCAAATCAATATTTTGTGTACAGTTATTTATTTATGTCATCCGGTATTGCAGACTCGCTCTCTGTTTCATACAAACACAGCTGCTGCCATTTTGCAACGATTGTTTTGTATACTGTAATGGATTATAAGATGACAAACAGGTAAGATTTTAAAACAGTCTCAAATCAATATCTCTTATCCCAATAATTATTTATGTGACGAAATGCCATGTAATAAGTGGTAAGACTGTACCGTATCCCTTAAATGTCCGTCTAGTTTGAACTTGCCGCCTGCTAGCAATTGCTTTCTTCGTGAAAGCTTTGCGTTTAAAGAGCTAATAAAATATTTCAACTCAAGTCAATATTTTGTGTCTAATTATTTACTTATGTGGGTAAAAAGCCAAGTGATAAGTGTAAAGATTATGAGGGCACACACATTGTAAAATAATTATGCACAAATAAATCACTTATAAAAAAAAAAAAAATACTGAAATATTCCATAAAAAATGAGTGTTGTCAGTTATGATTTCATGATGACATTAATTATTCAGTTGTTATTGTGCAGTTCGTTGTGCATCTAAACCTTAGTCTTCATAATCTTTATCCTCATAAGTCTTCATAATCTTTATCCTCATAATCTTATCTACTGAATGATATGCACGTTTATTCATAATTAACATCCCATCCATAATCTTGTATGTATTGCTTTACTAAGCTTATCGCAATGCATTATGGGGTCGCTTTCAGGGTTGCCAGGTCTGTGCAACAAAAGTAGCCCAATACGATTTTCTCCAAATTCTCCACTGAATTTGTACGTCTGGGGGGTGTTTTAGGGGTGATAGAGCACTAAAATTAAATGTACGGGGTGGAAAACATTTTTCCTGTTGCAGCGCTTAAAAAATAGCCCAGTTCTGTGGAAAACCACAAACTTGGCAACATAAATACTGCCTCCGAATTTGGTATCTTATCAAGGTATCTTAGAGGCACAAGATTTACAGTGCCTCCTGTTTTGGAACAGCCTTTCATGTCAAAGGGTGCACATAAGACAGTTTACATGGTTTTGGAACAGAGCATGTTTGTGGTAAGAAACAGCTGATGATATCTCATGACCACAACAAGGACTGTATCTAAGGCATAAAGCCATGGCTGATGGGTCAGACATTTTGTAGAAGTCATTGTCTATTGTTCATTCGATGAATTCAAATGCTTTCACTGGCACTAGTACATTGACCAAGAGGCACAGGATGTTCTGTGACAACAGATCTCATGGGTTTCAAAACAGTTATTCATTTCACTTTTGAGTCCCTTATTCTCTTGTTTTGCTCTCAGTAAATGGCTAGCAAAGAGAGAAGCGTCTGGAGTTGATGTTCATCTTTGTGACACCAATGAGGCGCAGCGGTGAAGATAGGCCGAACCCCGGCGTGACGGGTCCATCGCACAAAAGATCCGACAGCTCGTCACGCTCCTCCAGGCCAAAGGTGGCGTCGTTGAGCATTCGACGATGCAGGTGACACGTCTGCTCCACTTTGAGTTTGTTGATGTCACCGCGTAGTCGCATGAGCTGGCGAGCCAACTGCTGGTCCTGGATGCGCATCTCCATCTATGAATAAATAACATTCGGTAAAAACTCATTAAGGGTTATTATGAGAACTGTCTCTACGCCTACTCAAATTTTACAGTGAATATTATGAAGCATACGCCTTTACTTAATCATTATGAAATAATATTTGCTTATTTTACACAGACTAAGGTTTAGATGCACAATGAACTGCACAATAACAACTGAACAATTAATGTCACCATGAAATCATAATTGACAATTATTTTTTACAGAATATTTCAGTATTTTTTTTTTCATAAATGATTTATTTGTGCACATAATTTTTTTTTACAATGTATGTGCCTTCATAATCTTTAATCAGAAAAGTAATTTCCCCTCCCTGGCACGAGGACAGGACAACCTGTCACTCACATGACATCACAACAATAGCAAACCACAACCATCCAATCAGTTCTCGACTGACAAAATCAAGTCCCGCCCTTCACTTTTTCCTGTTCAAGGAGCCGTTTCATTTGGATATGCATCACAATAGTGAAGAAAACACGACAACGTTGTCAAAACAAACCCCGTTCACACGGATCAGCAAAAACAATTAAAAACGCTGTACTATTGATAACAGGCCAGTAGATGGCGATGTCACTTTGAAAAGAAACACTACACGCCTATAGATTGAACATGTAATACGATTGTGCATGACATACCGTGTTTCCAAATTTGTGTTTTTATAGTTTACGCCGAGACAAAAACGATATCATTTTCAAAATCTTGAAAGCCGTTTTCAAAAGTTTGCATTTTCAGGCCCCCAAAATGCACTTGTCATGTAAAATAGAAATCTTTTATAACATTATTAATGATTTTAGTGTCAATTTTGATTAATTTAGCTGAATAATAAAATCTTCCTGACTTTTGAATGGTACTGTAGGTCTTTCATGCCTGGCATTAACCTACTGCTATGTAATTGCCTAATTGCTACTAACCATTTAAATAAACACGGCCATGTAGATCCATCTTTGTTAGCAAACATGCTTTTGTCCATTTCACATAACAAGGGGCTCAAAATTAGGGGAGATGGTATGGATCTTCAGAAGTCCCATTGAAGTCCACAACTGGCTCTGTTTATTTGTTATTGTGTCCAATTTTCTTTGTGTAAATGTTTACGGACACACACAGGGGCAAAGCAGTAGAAGAAAGGCCTCTGATGTGGTGAAGGAGCCTCATTGCGTGCAGTGGCTATAATAGACTGTGCATACAAGTATGTCATGAACCACATGGCTGAGTGGAAGAGAAGTGATTACACTTACAGGAACAGAGAGCCAGGAAACAGACCGATGGCCTCTCATGCTCGTCTGCCCACCATCTTTTCCACTCACTTTAACATGATGAATGGGAATCTCACGCAGTGATGTAGTAATGGAGGCCTGCGCAGTCATTCCATTGTTTCAGTCAAATTAGCTAACTAATGGGAATGCCTTTTGTTTTCTTCCCTTAGAAAAAGATGATTGCAAAGAAGCAGAAAGTAATTTGAAAAATCTGATTTGATCATGACAAATAAGTGTGTATAGGATAAAGATAAATCTTTTAAAAATCTAGTTTAAAAGATTTTATTTCATTTTTACCATTTTCAAGATAGAAAACAAAATATATTTTCCATTCACCTTGTGTTCATAATCATTCTTTCACATTTTATTTTTTCACAATTTCTATTTTTACAAACATCATGAATTGATAATTCATAAATATCATATATATAATTTTTGGGGGAGTCGCACCACTTGACATTTTACCTGAAAGTGAATTAACCTTTATGATAAAAGGTCTTTTTTTCTTATGTTAAGAGACTTGATACAGTCATGAGGATCTGCAGGGGTCCCTTATAATTTCCTATTGTTTTGTTTGTTTTTTGTTTGGTGGGCAAAAGAAATGAGTCCACTCCTCATGGAAAGAACTTTATAATTAGCAATATTATTGATTTGACTGCACTGACACTATCAGATGAGAACTGAACTGAGCTGGACAATGACATCACTGTTTTCTGCAGAGCTGCTTTATAGATGAATTGAACTCATTTCATATTTGATGATCTTTACATAGTTTTTGAACAGAACCGAATCAACACTGAACTGACCTCAGCTGAACAATGACACTTTTCTTTATAGAGCTGCTTTACAGCAGAACTGAACAGAATTGATTTGCATCATTGCCGAGAGCAGCTGTGTGTGTGTGTGTGTGTGTGTGTGTGCATGTTTTTGTGACATATCACAGGACAGGACACAAATTTTTATAATGATATGAGTATTACAAGGAGAGGGTGACTTATGAGGACATTACCCCATGTCCCCATTTTTTAAAAGGCTTATAAATCATACACAATGAGTTTTTGTGAGAAAGTAAAAGTGTGCACAGTTTCCTGTGATGGTTAGGTTTAGGGGTAGGGCTGGTGTAGGGGGATAGAAAATACGGTTTGTACAGTATAAAAACCATTACGCCTATGGAATGTCCCCACAATTCACAAAAACAAACGTGTGTGTGTTCATGTGTTTTGGGGGAGGCGTAGCTTTGGACGGCGATTTCCAGGGAGGGTGGTATTGTATGCTTTCAATGCTAGCAGGCTAACGTTAGCATTTCCCAGATCACGTACTGCACATTTAATATGTTTAAACACATTGTTAACACAAATTAGCATGTTTTGCTAGCATGTTTTAACAGGTTTCAAGTATGAATTAACATGTTAACACGTTTTAGCATTTTGCTAACATGTTTAGCATTTTGTTAGCATATTTTATCATGTTGCTAGCATAAATTAGCATTTTGCTAACATGTTTCATCACATTGCTAGCATGATTTAGCACTGCTAGCATGAATTATCATGTTTTACCGCATTGCTAGCACGAATTAGCATGTTTTGCTAGCCTGTTTAAACAGGTTTCAAGCATGAATTAACATGTCGCTAGCATGTTTTTGCATGTTGCTAGCATTAATTAGCACATTGCTAATATTGCAAGATTGTTTTAATACTTTGCTAACATGAATTAGCATGTTGGTAGCATGTTTTAGCTCATTGCTAGCATTTTTAGCATGCTGTTAGCATGTTTTATCATGTTGCTAGCATGAATTAGCATGTTTTACCACATTGCTAGCATATTTTATCACATTGCAGATTAGCACATGAATTAGCTTGTTGTAACATGTTTTACCACATCACTAACAGCAACATTCTAATTCATGCTAGTAGTGATAAATCATGCTAGCAATGTGCTGAAACATAATTCTAATTTATACTAATTTATCCTAACAAAATGCTAAAACATACAAAAAATGCTAACAAAATGATAATTCATGCTAGCAATGTGTTAAAACATGCTATAAATATTAGTAATTCATGCCAGTAATGTTAATTCATGCTTGAAACCTGTTAAAACATGCTAGTAAAACATGTTAATTCATGTGAGCAATGTGCTAGAACATGTTACTAGCATGATTTAACATGTTGCTATCATGTTTTATCATGCTGATAGCATGAATTAGCATATTGCTAATATTGCAAGATTGTTTTAACACTTTGCTAACATGAATTAGCATGTTGGTAGCATGTTTTAGCTCGTTGCTAGCATTTTAATATTTTGTTATCATATTTTATCATGTTGCTAACATTAATTAGCATGTTTGCTAACATGTTTTAACACATTGCTTTCATGATTTAGCACTGCTAGCATGAATTATCATGCTTTAACATTGCTAACATGAATAACATGTTCTACCACATTGCTAGCATATTTTACCATGTTTGCTAACATAAATTAGCTAGTTTGCTAACATGTTTTAGTACATTGCTGGTCAGATTAACACGGCTAGCATTAATTATCATGTTTTATCGTATTTTCTAACATGAATAGCATGTTGTTAGCATGTTTTAACGCATTTTAGCATGTTTTATTACATTGCTAGCATGCATTAGCATGTTGTTAACATGTTTTACCACATCTCTAACAGCAAAATTCTGATTCATGCTAATAGTGATAAATCATGCTACATGTTAGAAACATGTTAGAAACATGCTAATTTATTCTAGCAACATGCTAAAACATACCTTAGAATGCTAACAGCATTCTAATTCATGTTAGCAATGTGCTAAAACATGTTATCAGTATTATCAATATGCTAATTCATGCCAGTAACATGTTAATTCATGCTTGAAACCTGTTAAAACATACTAGCAAAACATGTTAATTCATGTGAGCAGTGTGCTAAAACATGTTGCTAGCATGATTTAGCATGCTGATAGCATGAATTAGCATGTTTTAGCACATTGATAATTAAACTTAAAGGTACACTATGTAACTTTTTTTTTGTTCAAAATTGACAAAATGTATATAATGATGAATACATCATGAATCCTTCTTCCAAACCGTGTTTTTGTCTTTTCCTGAATCACTACAGTACACCTATTAATACTAATTAGGATACAACGGGTTTTGAAACTTTTTGACTCACCAGTTCTTTTCTAAGCCAAACCAAAGCTTCGTCAATATTATCGAATCCTCCAAGGCTTTTAGAGATCAGGCCGTTTCCTGCAGTCACTTGGGAATTCTCGATGTTCCTCAGAGGTGTCGCGCTGGGCTTCAGTCCATCACCGTTCTCCAGCTCTGATGATCTCTCCGGGGCGGCCAAGCCTCTGGAGCTCTGAGCTTCCACTCGTTCCTTCCACTCAAGATACGACGGCCTTCTGGTTTCAAGTCTCAGCTTCTCAGTCAGTGCTTTCAGGTTTCTCAAATGATCATCTGGGGCAACCTCAAGGCCATCATAGTCCTCTATATTAATCTGAGGTATTGAGCTCGCATCCATGGCCTTTGAGGAAGTGATTAGTGTCGCCAGAAATAAACAGTGAAAATCAGTGGTCAGATGATCTCATCGCCTTGTTTGATCAATAAAGATACAGACCTTTGGATTTGCTTGCAGTTACCATGGATGGTGAGTCTGTGGGGCTATAAAATAAATCAACAATGCATATATTGACCTTCCATTTCTCCAGCAGTATCATCCTGGTAGTGTAGTCATCCAGACATCTCTTGCTTTTTGATCCTTTCCTTCAATTGAAACAAACTTGGTTACCTTTTTATCATTTAAATGTTTAGGCCTAATATTAAATATTTAATTACATATATATTTTAGCATAAAGTAATATACTTAATGTGATGCATGAATGAAATGGTTACGTAATTAGTAATTAGTTTCTTTGTTCTTATTGTATTGCTGACTGTTTACTTGTCTTCTGTATCTGTTTTAAGGACATTTTACTTACATTGGATAACCTAGTATTAGTTTTTGCTGAAGTATTGATAATTGTGAAATTTCACTGATAATTAAAATTTCTCATATCATGAAATAAGACGCCCAATCGTGATTTCAGTATTGACCAAACTAATCGTGATTATGATTTTTGCCATAATCGAGCAGCCCTACTCCTAATCCAGATCTTCTGGAGTGAATCATGGGTTAAACGGGAAGTTTACCGATCACGTGTCCACTTTCCATCCATGCCTTATATCACACTCTGGATCTTACAAAGCTGGCGGTTGCCATAGCAACTAAGCCCAGCCTATGAGTCAGCAGCACTGAAGACTGTCTGCTCTAAAGAAATAAATGTCACTACCAGCCAGACCTGTGACAATGAGCAAAGAATATAATGCTGCTCAATTACAGTCTCTCATTACTCTAATACAGATAAGCAAAAATACTGCTGATCAGACATAATCACATGAAGTAAGTGGCATTGTTCTTATAATGTAATTGGTCTCAGGACCACCCACATTTTTAACGCTTTCCCACAAAGCTGTCTGTCTAATGTACGTGTGATTTAGTGTTTGGCATACTGCCTTGATGTATTTCATCATCACAGCTGCTCTAGGAATGTGTCTTTCCCATAAGATGAGAGGATGTTAGAGTATGTTGGTTCTTAATTGCCCCCCGTTTAACCTCCACACGGCTCCAGGACTTTAATCACACTCCTGACCAACGTCTCGGCTCATTTAGCGCTTTGTTCCACCTCCTGCACTGTTCCAGCTCTGTGTGTGGCAGCAGTAACGTCACTCATCTCACAGGGGGATCCATTCATCCCAGACCATTCTCACTACAGGCTAAAAAAATGTACTTAAACCTAGACTTTAAAATATGAGACAAACTAATGATAATTCATGGTGAAATAAGGGTGGAGTCTCTACAAAGAGAATGAAAATACTGTATGGAATGTGAGAAACAAATGACATGTCTAGGTTCAGATGAATATTCATATTCACATTCTGTTTACATAAAAATATGTAAAAGCCTGTAGTATGATATTTATCAACAGACAAAATGAGCTCTGAAGTTTTGCCTTTGCATTTACTTTATTTATAATATAATATAATATAATATAATATAATATAATATAATATAATATAATATAATATAATATAATATAATATAATATAATATAATAAAATTAGTTCTGTCAAATCGATTAATTGTGAGTAATCGCATCTAACATATAAGTTTGTAACTATATATATTATATATATATATATATATATATATATATATATATATACATACATACATATACAAACTTTTATGTTGGACGCGATTACTCATGATTAATCGATTAGACAACACTAAATATAATATAATTAGTGCTGTCAAATCAATTAATTGCATCTAACATATAAGTTGTAACTATATATATTATATATATACATACACACACACGCATATACAAACTTTTATGATCAATGTGATCACTCATGATTAATCATTTTGACCACTAAATATAATAGTTATTGCTGTCAAATCAATTAATCGCATCTAACAAAAGTTTGTAACTATATATTTATTTATATATATACACACAAACACACACACACACACACAAACTTTTGTTAGATGCAATTACTCACAATTAAATAATTTGACAGCACTAAATATAATTAGTGCTATCAAATCGATTAATCGTGATTAATCGCATCTAACATAAAAGTTTTTAGCTATATATTTTATATATATGCATACACACCTATAAAAACTTTCATGTTAGATGCGATTACTCACAATTAATCGATTTGACAGCACTAAATATAATATAATATAATATAATTAGTGCTGTCAAATCAATTCATCGCATCTAACAAAAGTTTGTAACTATATATATATATATATATATATATATATATATATATATATATATACATATATACAAACTTTTATGTTAGATGCGATCACTCACAATTAATCGATTTGACGATTTGCCAATGACTACAATAATTAGTGCTGTCAAATCAATTCATCACATCTAACAAAAGTTTGTAACTATATATGAATTAATATATATATATACACACACACACACACACACACACACACATTTAAATTATAAGTTTAATCAGTTTGACAGCACTAAATATAATAAAGTTAGTGCTATCAAATCGATCAATTGCATCTAACATAAAAGTTTGTTACTATATACATATATTAAATATATGCATACACACATATACAAAGTTTTATGTTAGATGCAATTACGATTAATCGATTTGACAGCACTAAATATAATAAGTGCTGTCAAATCAATTAATCGCGATTAATCACATCTAATATAAAACTTTTATGTTAGGTGTGATTACTCATGATTAATCGATTTGACAGCACTAAATATAATATAATATAGAATTTTTTAAAAAAATAATAAAATAATTCTCTTGGTTTTGAGCGCTGTATCTTTCCACATTCTCTAAAGTATTATGTTTAGAATGCAGATCTCAAGGGGAAAATTCTCCTTTTTTCCAGACATATTAAATGTTCTCTGGCCAAACAGACTAGTCATGACTGAATTTATCCATGTCTAATTAGATGCGGTGAACTTACATGTCATATAGCTGGAGTGCAGATCTTGTTTCTCAGCATAAAATTATTGTCTTGTTTGGAGTGAAAACAAACTGTTCCAGCCAGAGTCTCGCTTCACGACCAATAAGATTAGTCATGAATTCTTTTCCTACATGACTAACAATTTTCCATTTGGAGCTGTTCGGTTGTCTTTTACATCTCATGTCATAACAAAACTTCTTTGATTATTAGCAAATAGTTTATTTATTACACATGTCACATAGAAATGATTAACTCAGACTAACTAAAACAAACTACATATAAAAACCTGCCTGGGTGTTGAATAACCTAAATCAGGAACATGAAATTTGTTTACTTTTCTTTTTCAAGACAAGAACAACATCATAAATTATATTATTTTATGATGCACCTGCATTATATATATATGTATGTATGTATGTATGTATATATATATATATATATATATATATATATGCACCTCCTCACTATTCATGAACTAAAAAAGAGTTCATTTAAGACTATCCACAATAACCTACGTGAAGTAGATATAAAAATCAGACTTCAGAGGACGTACACCATCTCAGTGATTCAAAGTGAAGATTTGAATACTTTTACTTTCTAATAATAATAAAGTAAAATTGAAAATATCCAGTTCATATGGGGTTTAGAGAGTCTGAACACTCCCTTCGTGCAGATAGCATTAAAGAAAAGATGAGTCTTACCTTCAGAGTAGTTTATCAGGCACTTGTAGTCTTCGCGTCCTGCTCTACTGGAGAGCACAATAACACTGCTTTTACTCTACACTTGTTTCTTGAATGAGATGAGAGGCTCGGATGGAGGAGGGGCGTAAGTTGCGTCAGGTTGTGGTTGTCGTGGAGACGGTAAAGAATCTGCTCAAAGCCGCGAGTGAAGCAGCATCCCCGGATCCCACAGCAAGGAGAGGCCAACTTACACCCCTCTAAAACACTTATAGATGACCGCTGTCCACTTGCATTAGCCTTATATGCTATGAAAATGTGGAAAATCATAATAGGCTACGATAAAACATTTAAAAGCCATCTTATTCAGCATACTTTTAATCATAAATATTTTAAAGAATTACATGTGACGCGTGTTATTGTGTGTATTTCAGTTCTTTCAAAAGGTATAAAGACCAGAAAAGTAGACTATAAGCCCACATTTTGTCATCATATCAGGTCTATTTTCAAATACTTATTATCCAAGAAGACTATATCAATGCATTAAGCCTACTTATATATTGGGTAGGCTATTTGGGCTAATTAAAGGGATAGTTCACCCAAAAATGAAAATTCTCTCATCATTTACTCACATCCAAGTTGTTCCAAACCTGTATGAATTTCTTTCTTCTGTTGGACATAATAATAATATTTTGAAAAATATTTGTAAGCAAACAGATGTGGGGCACCATCGACTTTCAAAAATACTATGGAAGTCAATGGTGCCCCAAAACTGCTTGGTAACAAACAATCTTCAAAATATCTTCCTCTGTGTTCAGCAGAACAAAGAAATTCATACAGGTTTGGAACAACTTGAGGGTGAGTAAATGATGACAGAATTTTCATTTTTGGGTGAACTATCCCTTTAAGATGCCTATTGATGACCATATATTATGTTTGTGTGACCTCTGGTGGAGAATGTTGATAATAAAACTTACAATACTCATGTTCGTTTTTAAGTATAAGACTATATGCGTTTCATTAACATTCAAAAATAGCCAGAATGTATTTTCACCTAGGCTAAATAGACCCTTACGAACAGAAACTGTTCGTCGGAGGAGCCTGAGGTAACCACATAGGCTCTACTTTAGGCTCTACTCTTATTTGTTTACATTTGACAAAACATAGGGTAAATACTTAATTATAGATTTAATATCTCAGATATATTTATTTAAACACAGGTTTTAATCGCTGTGGCGATTGTAAGAGGCGGTAAAGAAAATTCGCCTAAACTCGACCCCCTTCAAGTAAAATATAAGAACTGATAAGAAATACAAGAACTGGTTTTAACCAGTTTATTTTTTACCAGTCATTTTAAAAATAATAATATAGTACTGCACAACAAAAAGACGTTTTATTGACATTTACGATTGTAGAGTTGCCTAAACATTAATTCCACACTAAAAAACGATTGAATTAAAATAAAATGAATAGTGTTGTTAGTTTATCGCTAATGATTTTTCCGTAACGCGTCGCTCCTAATGAGATTGGTTTGGTGATGCCGATGCGAGAGAAATAGGCGGGGCTTCCTGTGCTCGACCCTGTGTTTATTTTTTAGATGAGCCAAACACCCTCCACACACACACTGAGGTAAGCGGAACGGTTACTTGCATGCCATGCACACGTTTAGTTGTAAATGTTTGTAACTGCGAAGATGCATGTTATCGGAGACATTTTCATAATGTATCGTAATGACATAAGAGTTGTCATAGAGCATGCACTGCGCTAACTTGAGCTGCGTTTTCCCGTTCGCTAACAGCGGCTGTCGTTGAATGGAGAAGCGCACTGGTCCGTTGAGGTTTACGCGAAAGAATATTATTTAGATCCAACAAGGATTGTTTTGTAGATATATTCAAAACGAAGGACAGGAGTGAAGCGAGCGCGAGGATCATTCCAGGCGCTGCATTGTGCATGATGTCATCATGTTCCATTTTTAGTGACGCACTAAACAATCGAATTATCGGTATATTTGGCCTGTTAGAGCGTTTATAGAACGAAATGTATCCAATTAGTTGTTACATTGTGTATTAGAGAAATGCACCTGTTAACTGAGCAGGCGCGCTGAAAGTAGGCTGCACTTCCATGACCGAATATGACATACAGCCGTACATACATGTAGCGCCGTTCATATGACTGAACAATGAGCGACCATTTGCATTGTTTTGAAGACAGAATCATCTTTTTAAAATTTAAACAGTGTGTCAATTGAGTGGCGATTGACGCGAGTCATTGTGTGTATAGGCTATATATATATATATATGCTATTAAATATAGGCTATATATAGCTATAATTTTGTTTTTCTTTCGCAAAGCAGCATTCTCCTGTGTGAATTCATTCACTGGTTTACAGCTCTTAATTAATATAAATGTTAATCAGAAGTTATCACATTATTTTGATTGGCATAATCACGTTCCGATTAAGTCAATATTCTGGTTTCTAAAAATACAAATATATTAACCCCTTTCCCAAACTGGAGGGGGTTTGTGAGTTGATAAATGCTAATAATTAATTGAATAATAAAAATGTCAATTTAAAAGAAACAGATGATTTTAAAACAAAAAATAATCAAAATAAAACACTTTAAAAAAAGAACAGAGAACCATGAAAATGCAAATGTGCTTCAAGTAAGTTTTAGATAAAAGATTTGGCTGACAAAAACATTTGGGAATTTCAGATCTAAATAAAAAGTAAAAAAAAAAAAAAAAAATCACCATTTATTATTTGAAATTAAACTTTCCACTGTTCAGTTTTTTTGACCACATCCTGGTCAAAAGCAGGGCAAATCAAATCAAATACGATTTGCGCACAAAATATTTTTTTAATGTGTCATTTCCAATAATAATTGGACTTAAGGTTGGGCAAAAAGTGTCAAATACATATTATTACATATTTAGGATACATCAAAACCTGCCAAAATCAGATTCCGATTAAAGGATTAGTTGACTTCGGAATGAAAATTTCCTGATAATTTACTCACCCCCATGTCATCCAAGATGTTCATGTCTTTCTTTCTTCAGTCGAAAAGAAATTGAGGAAAACATTCCAGGAGCTCTACATGATCCTAGACGAGGAATAAGAGTCTTGTCTAGTGAAACCACTGGTCATTTTCCAAAAAAAAAATAAATAAAAATAAACTTTTTAACCACAAATGCTCGTCTTGCACTGCTCTGCGATGCGCCGCGCATTACGTAATCACGTTGGTAAGGTCACGTGTGATGTAGGCGGAAGTACTGATCCAGTGTTTACAAAGCAAACATGCAAAGACTAAGTCAAACACCTTTTACAAACAGAGGTAAAACAACAATGTCGGTCGATCTTGAAGTTGGAGGAGAAAATGGGAGTATTACCACGGTACTTCCGCCTATGTCACGTGTGACCTTTCCAACGTGATTACGTAATGCGTGGAGCATCACAGAGCAGTGCAAGATGAGCATTTGTGGTTAAAAAGTATATAATTTTTATTTTTTTTAGAAAATGATCGATGGTTTCTCTAGAAAAGACTCTTATTCCTCGTCTGGGATCATGTAGAGCTCTTTGAAGCTGCACTGAAACTGACATTTGGACCTTCAACCCGTTGAACCCCAGTGAAGTCCACTATATGGAGAAAAATCCTGGAATGTTTTCCTCAAAAACCTTCATTTCTTTATAACTGAAAAAAGAAAGACATAAACATCTTGGATGACATGAGGGTGAGTAAATTATCAGGAAATTTTAGTTCTGAAGTCAACTAATCCTTTAAGTCAATATTCTGTTTTCTAATATTCCAAATTAACACATTCAGAATAAAAAATGTTGTTAATGGTCAAAACTTTCTTTCCTTCCCCATTCATGTCTATCCAATGAATTTGTTTTTATAGGTCTCCCTTTCATAGAACAGCTTGCATCATGCCATACCAGAACTTCTTCCTGAGTTGCTTATTAGTACTGCTACAGACGTCAATCTCACAGCAGGAAGAGCAAAGCCAGCTGCTGCTGGTGTCCTTTGATGGCTTCCGCTGGGACTATGTGAATCGAGTGCCCACGCCCAATTTCCGTGACCTGATGAATGAGGGTGTGCAGGTGGAGAAAGTGGAGAACACCTACATCACCAAGACCTACCCGAACCACTACACCTTAGTGACAGGATTACACGCCGAAACCCACGGCGTCATTGCTAACGAAATGTACGACCCCATCCACAACAAGTCCTTTTCCATGGAGGGACCCTCGGTGTATGATGCGTGGTGGTGGGAGGAGGCCGTGCCGTTGTGGGTGACCAATCAAAAGGCTGGCAAGAAGAGCGGAGCTGCCATGTGGCCTGGATCGGATGTAGCAATCGGTGGAACGTACCCAACACATTACTTGAGTTATAATGCGTCAATGCCCTTTGAGACCAGAGTCGAGAAACTCATTGATTGGTTCTCGGGGCCGGAGGCCATCAATTTTGGTGTCTTATATTGGGAGGAACCAGACGAGAGCGGGCATAACTTGGGGCCGGAGAGCCCACTAATGGATCCAGTGATAGCAGACATCGATGATAAGTTGGGATTCCTCAGGGAAAAGCTCAAAGCCGCTGGCCTTTATGATAAGCTCAATCTGATTGTTACAAGTGATCACGGAATGACTCAGTTATCACATGATAAGATTATTGAGCTGGACACCTACGTCAGCCGTGATCTTTACACATGGGTGGACAAGAGTCCTGTAGTTGGCATTTTGCCGAAAGAAGGTAAGAAAGAGTATAAAGCATTTGTAATTGTTTATTACACTATTAATGCAATCAGGTGTTTGTAGTTGAAGAAACATATGTTGTTATAATTGGTGACACATTCACACAGAATGCATTTTTGCTGTTGAAAAGACACAGGTCAGTGGAGCGGAAAAAAATGCAAGGTCTGGAAACGCGTTGAAAAAAACAAGTTGAACTTGTTTTAACTTTAGAATGCTGCATCATGCACAAGATGCTGCAAAAGATGCGAGTGCAACAGTTAGCTGGCGTGTTTATATTGAAAAACAATGGAAAAGTGGCGCAGTGGAATGGAAAAATGTGTTCTGTGTGAATGACCCTTTACAGTATTTGAGTGTTATTCTCTTCTTAACCTAGGAAAACTTGAAGAGGTCTACAGTTCGTTGAAGAACGCCAACCCTAACATGGTTGTGTATAAAAAGGAGGAGATCCCAGAGCATTACCACTACAGACACAATGCCAGGATCATGCCTCTGATCATAGAGGTCAAAGAGGGATGGACGGTCATGCAGAACAGAAATGGATCCTTTATGTGTGCGTATTGTTGTTTACAAATAATTAAAGTGTTAGTTCACCCAAACATGATTGATTACTCACCCTCATGTCGTTCCAAACCTGTAAGACTTTCGTTCATCTTCAGAACACAAATGAAGATATTTTTGATGAAATCTGAGAGCTTTCTGTCCGTCCATAGACAGCTACGCAACTGACACTTTGAAGCTTCAAAAAGTTCATAATGAGATTGTAAAACGAATCCATATGAATTGAGTGGTTTAGTACAAATTTTCTGAAGAGACTCGATCACTTTATATGATGAACAGATTGAATTCAGGCTTTTATTCTCACATAAACATTCATCAACTCACACATCAGTTATGGTAAACGGAAGCTCAAGCATGTTTGCTTGACATACAAGAACCAATGAGGTTCATTCTCGTGTTACGCAGCACAATTGAGCTTCAACAAAACCAATGAGGTTCATTCTCGTGTTACGCAGCACAATTGAGCTTCCTCAAGAACCAATGAGGTTCATTCTCGTGTTACGCAGCACGTTTGAGCTTCCTCAAGAACCAATGAGGTTCATTCTCATGTTACACAGCACAATTGAGCTTCCTCAAGAACCAATGAGGTTCATTCTCGTGTTACGCAGCACATTTGAGCTTCCTCAAGAACCAATGAGGTTCATTCTTGTGTTACGCAGCACGTTTGAGCTTCCTCAAGAACCAATGAGGTTCATTCTGGTGTTACGCAGCACGTTTGAGCTTCCTCAAGAACCAATGAGGTTCATTCTGGTGTTACGCAGCACATTTGAGCTTCCTCAAGAACCAATGAGGTTCATTCTCGTGTTACGCAGCACATTTGAGCTTCCTCGAGAACCAATGAGGTTCATTATCGTGTTACGCAGCACAATTGAGCTTCCTCAAGAACCAATGAGGTTCATTCTCATGTTACACAGCACATTTGAGCTTCCACAAGAACCAATGAGGTTCATTCTCGTGTTACGCAGCACGTTTGAGCTTCCTCAAGAACCAATGAGGTTCATTCTCGTGTTATGCAGCACAATTGAGCTTCCTCAAGAACCAATGAGGTTCATTCTCATGTTACGCAGCACAATTGAGCTTCCTCAAGAACCAATGAGGTTCATTCTCATGTTACGCAGCACGTTTGAGCTTCAGCAAGAACCAATGAGGTTCATTCTCATGTTACACAGCACATTTGAGCTTCAGCAAGAACCAATGAGGTTCATTCTCATGTTACGCAGCACGTTTGAGCTTCAGCAAGAACCAATGAGGTTCATTCTCGTGTTACGCATCACGTTTGAGCTTCAGCAAGAACCAATGAGGTTCATTCTCATGTTACGCAGCACAATTGAGCTTCCTCAAGAACCAATGAGGTTCATTCTCGTGTTACGCATCACGTTTGAGCTTCCACAAGAACCAATGAGGTTCATTCTCGTGTTACGCAGCACGTTTGAGCTTCCTCAAGAACCAATGAGGTTCATTCTCATGTTACACAGCACATTTGAGCTTCCTCAAGAACCAATGAGGTTCATTCTCGTGTTACGCATCACGTTTGAGCTTCCACAAGAACCAATGAGGTTCATTCTCATGTTACACAGCACATTTGAGCTTCCACAAGAACCAATGAGGTTCATTCTCGTGTTACGCATCACGTTTGAGCTTCAGCAAGAACCAATGAGGTTCATTCTCATGTTACGCAGCACGTTTGAGCTTCAGCAAGAACCAATGAGGTTCATTCTCGTGTTACGCATCACGTTTGAGCTTCAGCAAGAACCAATGAGGTTCATTCTCATGTTACGCAGCACAATTGAGCTTCCTCAAGAACCAATGAGGTTCATTCTCGTGTTACGCAGCACGTTTGAGCTTCCTCAAGAACCAATGAGGTTCATTCTCGTGTTACGCATCACGTTTGAGCTTCAGCAAGAACCAATGAGGTTCATTCTCATGTTACGCAGCACGTTTGAGCTTCAGCAAGAACCAATGAGGTTCATTCTCGTGTTACGCATCACGTTTGAGCTTCAGCAAGAACCAATGAGGTTCATTCTCATGTTACGCAGCACAATTGAGCTTCCTCAAGAACCAATGAGGTTCATTCTCGTGTTACGCAGCACGTTTGAGCTTCCTCAAGAACCAATGAGGTTCATTCTCGTGTTACGCAGCACGTTTGAGCTTCCACAAGAGGTTAGTTCTTGTGCGTAAAGCAGGCTCGGTTGAGCATCTGTTTATGTTCGCTGATCATCATTTATATGTAAAAAAAAGCCTGAATTCAATCTGTTTATCACATAAAGTGATCGAGTCTCTTCAGAAAATTTTGTACTAAATCACTCGATTCAAATAGTTTTATGATCTCTTTATGAACTTTTTGGAACCATCTAAGTGGTAGTTGTGTAGCTGTCAATGGAGAGACAGAAATCTCATAAATTTCCTTAAAAATATCTTCATTTGTGTTCTGAAGATGAACGAAGGTCTTCCTGGTTTGGAACAACATGAGGGTAATTAATGACAGACTTCATTTTTGGGTGAACTAACCCTTTATAGCACAATGAACACATGCGATAACACATTAAAGTCGCTGATGTGCTTGCTAATCAATATTTGATATACCTTTGCAGTGATTTAATTATCTTGTGCTTGATTTGCAGTGGGAAACCATGGTTACAACAACAGCCTTCCCAGCATGCACCCTGTGTTTGTCGCCCGCGGACCCACTTTCCGCCGCGAATACACCAAGGCCTCCATGCGCACTGTCGACCTCTATCCTCTCATGTGCAGCATTCTTGGTCTCAAGCCCTTGCCCAACAATGGCTCTTTGTCAAGCGTGCAGGATCTCTTAGTGGAGACGCCAACCTCAAAACCAGAGGTCCTGCTCACGCCCAGACAGTCTTCCTACGCCTGGGCTGTGGGATCCATCCTCGGGACCGCCCTCGTGATTGGGTTTCTCTTCATCTTCGTGCAGCAGGTGACACAAAGGCAGCTACCTCCACTGCATCTGTCCAATAGTGAGATAACACAACCCTTACTGTAGGCTCAAACACGTCACTTTTCTCATGCGAGGTTCTCAAAGTATGCAGCACTGAATCTTTCATCCAGTGCCACAAATCTCATTTCAGTCTAAAATAATTCTGATAACACTTTTTAAAAGGTCAACATGATCGCTTGAATTCAAAAGCGATCAATATCCACGGTACCATGCCAAAGCCGAATATACCAAAAGCAATATGGGGAATGATGCTACAGTGGAAAAAAGGTTGTGCAATCATCAAAATCACAGCTGACTGAGCCAATAGTGCCCTCTTCTGGTGAAGCTGTCAGTGATACCTTTATTCTTGTCATCTAAAATCTAGTATTCGGAGAAAAATGGTTAGCATCCCCATGCTTTTCCTTTAAATTTGAATCTGATATTTATTTAATAAGAGAGAGATTTGCCCTGTTCTCTTGAATTTGCATTAAATGTATGGGTTCAGATCAGATCAGTGGCATAATGTTATTACAAAAATTAATTTCAACTTGTTCCTCCTTTTCTTAAAAAAGAAAAAAAGCAATCTGGGACACAGTGATTGAGGCACTTACAATGAAAGTAAACCAATCCGTTTTCACTATTTCAATAGTATAGGTACAAGTTAAAACCCTAAAATTAATGTAAAAAAAAAAAAAAATTAAGAGCTTTACAGCTCAAATAATATGCACATTTTATCAATTTTAAGTGATTTTATAAAACAATAAGCTTCACATTTTTGCTTTTAAATCCTCATTTACTTCTATTGTAAGTGCCTCATCGTAACCTTAATTTTTGCCTTTTCTTTTAAATAAAGAAAATAAGTTGAAATTTTTCCTGTTAATCAACATTATGCCACAAATGCTGTGGATTGTTTAAGTTTATCTTGTCTTGAACCTGGAATACTCCTTTAACTGAATGTTATGGATATTTATGATTCTGAAAAGAAAAAAAAATTAAGGGACATTAGTAGCAGTTGCTTTTTGAATTTGTTGTTTATTCTCATACCTATTATAGTTTTGTTTGTTAATTTGTTTAATGCAGTTGTTCAAGTTGGCAGATTAATGTTAATAAGCATTAATGAAAAAGAAGCTGGTAGTTGTCAAACTACCGCTGTGTTGCACTAAGATGTAAGCTAATCAGGATAGAGAGATAAAGTATTAGACTAGTGGGATGTTTTAGCTTATCTGCATTTTGCACAATGTAATACCATCCAAAATTTATATATAAAAAAAAAAAAGTGTGCGAGTGCCAAAATCCTTTTGATTGACTTCGAGTAGTAATAGTATAGTTCCTGCGTTAATGTATTTTGTACTTTTTGAAACTAGCGTTTAAGAAAAAGCCCTGCGTAGGGCAAAACACTGTGATCGGTCTTTTACTGGTGCAAAGACTAAAGAGAAATTAAATATTTATGCTCTTTGAAATAAATGTTGCTGAAATAGTCATAGTTAGCTGCTTGCAGATTAGGATTGTTGTGTTATTAAGAGGGAAATTATGACTTTCTATATGGGTATGTGCAGAGATTGTGTTTTGTGTTTAAGTATTCCTATGATTTACTGGGTTTGTCTTTTATGGCCTAATGTCTGATTTGGACCTGTCAAAAGTCCCATAACAATGTGCTACATTAAAGGTAAAAATGCCTAATTTGGAAACTTCCGAGTTCTTATTTGCAGTCTCAACCCATTTTTCCCCACAGTGATTATCTTTATAATCTTTTGCAGGCTACCAGGACATTATGTGAATGAGCCATCACTTTGTTGCACACTGGTCTATTGTTTTTTTATGTTATTCAAGGACTGGTTTTTGTCTAAGCCACTAGCTTCTGGCCAGAAAAGGTTTCATTAGACTCTATACTGATGATCAAAATTCATCAATTCAATCATTTTGCTTTTTAAGACTACCATAAACTTAAATTCAGGAACATACCCAGCCAGATAAAAATAATACTGTATACACTAGTGATCAAAAGTCTGGAGTTGGTAAGTCTTTGTTTTAAATACTGGCAACAACAAAACAGGACAATCTCACACACTGAAAAATGTTAAAAAGGGCATTTGTGTGCAATTTATAACTAGGAAATTATTGTTTACAATTGTTCTGATTAGCATGTGAGGGCAGCATCAGTTCTGGATATGAAGTTTGAGCACAAAGTGTTGTTATTGACCCATCTTTCAGAATCAACTGTTATTTATATATAAATCCAGCATTGAACAGACTTTTTTTTTTTTATATTACTTATATTACACATATTAGTAGTGTCAAAAACAACTAGATACATGGTGGAATTCACAGGCAAATCTTTAATAGCTGCAAAAATACAAGGGGAACTCATGTGCATTTTATGCTCTATAATCTAAGAAACTCATGCATACAAACAACAGCAACAATTAATCAATAGAGCTGGTGAGAAGACTAAAATAAGAGGCTTTCAGCAGAACGCTAACCCCGGCCTAGAGCTGAAGAAAAGGCCAAAGGAGGTGAAAAGGCATGCGTCTGACAAAAAGAAGCTGAGCAATATGGAAGAGGCAACTGAAGCTTTTTGGTTTTATCTTTAAATGGCATCAATATCAATGTCCTCCTCCTCATGGTCTGACTTCTCGGGTTTTGTAGTCTCCATTTTTAGCTCACGGGCAGAGGAGGAATACACCACCTAGGGAAATGGGAGATTTGAGTAAATTCTCTGCTATCCAACAACAACAAGTATTACATTATGTATATCAATCTTACTTAATATCTAAAGGTTATGTAATAATGTGGGTTTTTTACCTCAACATTGTCCTCGTCATCATCTTCCTCTTCCTCACTGCCCTCACTCTCCTCCTCTGCCTCCTTGAGCCATTTCACGAAGGGCTCTGCCTTGGCATGAATCTCTTTAGCCAACTCTTTAGAGATATACTTCTTAGACACCTACAGTAAAAACATCACAAACAGGCTTAAACTCGTGAACACTGGACTAGTTAAGTCGAGTATGATTGCTGTTACCGTATTACAACCCCCTCAGACACAGGCTAAAAATGACAGATCCTACAAGGGTTGCCTGGCAACTAATCACATCAACCTTAAGCCTATGGCTACATTTACATTTGGTTTCATGCATGTAACCTACTTATGAGATCAGATGTTTGGCATCTGATCATGACAGGTTCTAGAAAGTCTTGTGTTGGCAGGTTACCTTTTCAGCCCATGCGAGTATGACATCTTCCTCCAGCAGGTCTGCGTCATACAGGTCTTTGAGTATGATGGGGACTCTGGGTAAGAGCTGAGTCTGATGCAGCTTCACTAGGCACTCAAAACCACCCAGCAGATACTTCTGAGCTTTCTTATTGTTGTGGCAGAACTGTGGGAAGAAATTTAAACTTACATTTACTATAGTGCATCAACAAGTCAGTATGATAATACAGCAGTAGTGCATTTTAACAAAAGAAATATGGGAAGACTTTGTTGTAGTGCAACTAACAGCATGAGATAAAGAGTTACAGTTACAAGTCATATTCTAAGTAAGAGGGACACAATGATTTAAAATAAATACAAAATAAGCATTAAAATAAGTTAAAAACAATAAAAATCCAAATAATTACATAGTTACAACAACCACCAGTGTTTCCCAGTGTTTCTCTTGGACAGAGATATATTAGGTAGCTAATTTTAATTCAAATTAAAAACTGATTTCTAGACCTCAAAGTCATGTGAATTAAGATCTTAAAGATCCATGGGAAATTTACAATGAATAAACATGTTTCTAGTTATGCCATGTTTAAAATAACATATAAACTGGACAATGTTTTCAAAAGTTATAGGCGTTTTTGCAAAATTCCTTATCTCTCTGGAACACTAGGTGGCGCTGTGTTCAAACTTCTCAGGTACTTTCAGGACATTCTGATGATACATACCATTTTTTTTTTTTTTTGCTGATGTGTCAAATCGTTTAAAAGATATTGAAATTAATGACAACATTCTGACAAACTGTTCAAAGGTTGAGCACAAAAAGTCATTTCAGATCTCAGGACCTGTAGGTGGCGCTATTCCCAAATTTGGCATTGACCCTCAGATCATAGTTCAGATGAAGCATACCAGTTTTTGTTTTGATTGCTCAAAGATTGGCTGAGTTACAGCCTCTGAACCAATTTTGGGTCAACCTTGTTAAGTTCGAGACATAACTTTTGAACAAAGATGAATAAAAAAAAAAATCTGTTCAGTCATTTCTGTGGGGCTCAGTCAAAAGATCATCAGATCAAATTTTGGATGAATTTTTGGAGTAGCAGCAAAAAAACAATACTGTACTTTTCAAAATGGCCACTATTGTAATGGGCAGAGTCTTAATGTAAGATGTTGAATGTGATCAGCATGATGAGAGGAACATGATTCTCATGTTCTGTTGATAGGGCTGCCATAGACTCCCGTTCAGGAAAAATAATAAGAAAACTAACAATTACAATAGGAGTTACAGCCCCTTTGGGGCTTGGCCTCTAATTATTTGGCTAAAAGTAGGACCCCTGAAACTTGTAGGGGACCTGTAATGCCCCTTTTTACAAGATGTAAAATAAGTCTCTGATGTCCCCAGAGTGTGGATGTTAAGTTTCAACTCAAAATAACCCACAGATCATTTATTATAGCATGTTAAAATTGCCACTTTTTGGGTGTGAGCAAAAATGCTAAATTTTTGAGTGTCTCTCTTTAAATGCAAATGAGCTGCTGCTCCCGCACCCTTTCAAGAGGGCAGAGCTTCCAGAGCTCATGCTCCAGTATACCGGCAACAACAAAACAGGACAATCTCAAGCATCAAAAATGTCAGAAAGGGAGTTCATGTGCAATTTTTAGCTAGAAAACTATCGTTTACGATAATTCCGATAGCATGTGAGGGCAGCATCAGTTCTGGATATGAAGTTTGAGCACAAAGTGTTGGTATTGACCCATCTTTCAGAATCAACCTTTGTGAAAATCCAGCATTGAACAGACCCTCGTTTGTAAAATTGGCACATATGTACAAGACTTTGCATCAAAAATTAAATTTAACCAGGATGTCCTTAATGACTCAGATGGAGGGAAAGACTTATGTGTATTGGTACATCCCTAAATAGCTGTTGTAATGCCTCTTTGGCACAAGCATTGTAAAACTCCAGCTGCTTAAAGTGAATTTTATACTTTAATTTACAGTGTTCTGTCTTAAATTATTGTGGACAATGAGGGGCCTTGGAATCAAAGGTTTAAGAACCATTGTTCAAAATGTTAAAAATGCTAATAGCTGTCAGGACATACCCTGAGGAAGTGACGCTTGTACTTCTTGATCTGTTCACGGATGTTCTCATCAAAGAGCAGCTCGCTCAGGATCAGAGGACCCATGGCCTTCACATCAAGCCTTTCAGCCTCAGCCAAGATCTCTTTATCTGCAGTGTCAATCGCGCCACTGTCCTTTTTTTCCTGAAGAGCAGAAACAAAAAGATTGGAGCTGAATAAGAAAGTCTATATATAAAGAGTATCTTTCTTTCAAAATTTCCAATAAGACTTTAAAACAAACACCTTCACAAAGTTGTAAAATATGTTGACCCTCTCCTCCAGGGGTTTTTCCAGGTCTTCAGTGAGCGTGAGACCCTTGGCGTGCTCGCTGATCTCCTCCATCCTGCGGCGCTGGGCCTCCTCGGTGGTCTCTTCAGCCCAGTCTTCATCATCATCATCCCTATCCTGCATAGATGAAAATCACATTCAACACCAGCATTTCTCATTTCCTCTGCTGGTTAGGCTAGAAGTGGAGTTGATCTCAAAGAAGCTCTTACCACAGCATCAGGGGCATCTATGTCATTATGGTTCCCGGCCTCTCCACCACTTGAGCCGTTCTCTTTGTCCTTCTTTCGGTTCTTCTTTTCCTTCTCTTTTTTCACAGATCCACTGTCATTCTCTACCACAACAAGACCAGAGAGAGGAAGTTAACAGAAAAAGTATCAGAGTTCTTACATACTAACTGAGGCCAAAATGCAAATACCCAGAAACTGAAAGACCTTCGTTTTGGTTTCATGTGAAAATAAAAGGTTTCTCTCAATTCACAGTCTCTTTATAGTCTGTATTTACCAGGTGGATTCTTGAGAATGAAGGTGCAGAGTTTGTGTCTGGTGTCCAACATGCCTCGGTATCCACAAGCTTTGCAGGAGTTTCCAATGGTCTGCTTCTTGGGATTAATGTGCTACAATGACAAGAACACAACAAGCAGCAACTCTATTAAGGTACACTGATAAACAATCTCTGTGGCAAATTAAACATCTAATCAGGCTTCCTGTACTTGAAAAATCCAGACTATTATATACTATGTATAGGCCTGCGTGTTGTCGTATTTGTGACCTTACAGACAGTTCATAAAGCAGACTGCTGCATGAAACAGAAACCAGGCCAGCTGAGACTATGCAAAATCTCAGGAAGTCAAACAGCACTGCAGAGGAAAATCTGTACTGTTTTTTTTGTTCTTAACTAAATATTTCTATCTAAAAAATGAAACGTCGTCATTTACTTGCTCTTATGTCGTTCTAAACCAATAAGACTTTTTTCAAAATGAAACATACAAAAAGGAAGATATTAAGGAAACAAGAATTTTCTGTCCCTCTATCGAAAGTCCTTGCAACCAAAACTTTGACACTTCAAAAAGCTCATAAAGACATTGTACAAATAATGAGGAACATCGTTTATAAACATACACTGATCAATGCACATACATATAGCACACTGAATATGGTAAACAGAAGCTCAGCTGTACTTGCTTGATGTGCAAAAACAGTTGTTATTTTTGTTTTTGCGCACAAAAAGTATTCTCATCGCTTCATAACATTAAGGTTGATCCACTGCAGTCAACTGTTTTAACAATGTCTTTAGTACCTTTCTGGACCTTGAAAGTGTTGATTATATTACTGTCTATGTCATATACCTCTCAGATTTCATCAAAAATATCTTAATCTGTGTTCTGAAGATGAACGAAGGTCTTACGGGTTTGGAACGACATGATGTTGTGTAATTAATGACAGAATTTTCCTTTTTGGGTGAACTATCCCTTTAAGACAAAACCCTTCCTGCCAATGGCTGGTTGGCTTGGGCAACTGAAAACAAGAGACTGAATAATGCATCAGTGAGAGACTGAAGGTGGCCTGTATACAGCTCATGACACAGCTACTTTCCTCTGTACACCCGCAAAACAATCTCAACACACAGAAGCTACATGTGTGACCCCACAGAGACCTGCATACTCAGCAACATGCATACAAACATAAAGGGCACCCAGTTCAGCTGGGCATCAAGGGCACACATTTTTGTTCAGAATGCACTTGTTCAATCAATAGTCTCACCGACCATCACTCATCTATGCATCTTTATTACCTATAAAAGTCTAACTGTATATGGCAAAATGGAAATGGAGAATGTATTTACCAAATCAGTTTCAGGATTGTCACACTCAGGACACAGCACAAACTTGCGAATGAATCCATCTAGCATGTCTTGCAATTTGTTTGCCTCATGAGATCCATTGACGATGTAGCGGTCATTCTTGGTATCGAACTGGGTTTGGGCTCCCAACTCACAACCAAAGAATTTGGTGGGATCTGAACAGAGATTACAGTACAATGTTGTATGAAAAAAAATCTACTTTTATAAATAAAATTAAAGTAAAACAGCTTTTAAATTCAATGCTCACATGTCGGAGGCCTATTCAGAGCTTTGGCAACATCAACCATGTTGACTATGACGGTTTTAATTCCATTCCCCTTGCCTTCCACCTGTGAGAAAGAGAAACATGGTTTAGGCTGCATCTTTAATATAAGGTTATATTATACATATATATATATATATATATATATAAATATAAAATCCAGAAGGAGGTGCGTGTGTTAATGCATTACAGCCTAACCACTTTTAACCACTAATAAATCACAATAAGTTCTGTGTTTTTAACTTTTCATAAGAAACAAAGTGTCATCTGTCAAATTCTGTCAATTTTTTCATAGAACTTCAAACAATAAACGGCTTGACAGATCTCCGTACAGGCAGCGCGAGTGAACACGATAATCTCTTTCTTTTTAATACTAGTTACAGTATAAACATGAATGAACATCTGAAGGTATGTTGAAAGATACAGTACAACTTACTGAAACATGCATCGTGTAATCGCTCAGTTTCAACCACGGAAAGACATCAATAAAACAGCTTGTAAACAATATCGCATAGCATTACATTCACCTCAGGCAAGTCATTTAGTGTCCACATCTTTTTAGTTCACTAGAGAAATTAACTCTTTCGCTAAATATATGCACTTTATTAGCCTATATATGAATTATACTTAACCTGTTAATGATGTTTTAATTATTTAATATGTTTAAATAAAGCTGTCATGAAATTAAGTTATGACAGCCACTGTGTAAATGATTATATTTCAATGAATTTGAGAAACAATTTTACAATTAGATATAGAAGTTAATGCAAAAACTGCCTTATGTTTATGCATTTAATTATTTTTTGATGTAATAAATAAATAGCAACTGAATTTAATAGTTTGAACTCTGTTGTTAATTGTAACCTTTAATATTATAGTAATGTGCAAGTATAAAGTTTACAGCATTAACAGAGACAGATTTTTGTTTTATCCTTAAGAAAATGAATTATAATTGAATGAATTTAAAGACAGAGTTTTTTCAGTAAACCACTGTTTAATAAAAAAATACTTGAGTTTTCTCACCCTGCTGTGCAAAACCCTTACCAAACCGTGACTTCAAAACCGAGGCTATGTACTGAAACATCATTTGTGTGTACCATACACCCCTAATATATACATATATGAACACCCACACCATTTAATACCCACCTTTGCGATGAGACGGGGCATTTTATAGCGGTAGAACTGGTCTGACACGCTGCGGTTGACATTGAGTGACATTTTGGCTTCCCGTATGGTTTATCAGCAAGACGAGAAGATCTTGAATTGGCAATTATTAGTATCTTCTGTTTGCAGAAGAGAGGATGACATAAACGACTGCAAGAGTACTTTGTCTCTGACATGAAAAGGGTACGGCCACTGAGGCTCCAGGCTTCGAGCTCGTTGACTAAGTTCCCCCCAAACAGGTTCCGTCAGCTGCACTATAGCACTGCAAAAGAGAAAATAAATGGATTTTGAGCAGAAAACACCAAGCTGGTATCAAACACAGCAGACATTTAAATCAAGGTGTGCCCATTCTCCACACAAGCAAACTAGTTATCTACTAGGACCACCTGTCATAGTGATATTAGGGTATGCATGTCCTATGCAAGTACTCAATTGACATAATCAGCTCAAATACACAGAAATTGGGTGCAGCTAATGGGATCAAAGCCCAAACAGGCCTCAGTTGAGCAACACCATGCTGCAGAGTGCGTCACACCATAAGAGGACGCCATTTTATTCGGTGCAGTAAGCAACACATTAAGATTGATGCGCACATAGATCAGATTAAACTATCGCGAGAGTACAGGAGAGGAAAAAACATACTAGAAAAAATAACAAATATCAACGTACCTTTCCCATCCGTAGCTCCTGTCGTCCAGGTACTCACCGTTTTCGCAAAACAAAGACATAAACACACCGCTGGTCGCCCTGAGAAGAGGTGAACTACTGGTTTGAGTTAGTCAGTTTAGTTGGATAGGCTAGTTAGTGGTCGGCACGGCGGTGCCTGACTGGGTTACACCTTGCGGAGCAGAGTGATAAACCCTGGAGATAAATCTCACGACGCCCTCAATACAGGGGACCTGAAATAAAACAACAAAATTTATACAAGCTGCAATATAATATCGCCGTTGAGTACGTAACTAGCGTAACATGACTGACGTAAGAGCTCGTCAGCTAACATATGGCAGCATAACACGCATTGGCGCCTCAAGTCAGAGTAAAATGTGAATCATAATGATTTCTTATTTAAAATAATTCCTTATTGAATAGGCCAATATGTTTTCGCGAAGTTTTACTCACCTCTCACACGCTTTCGCTCGTATGCTAAACCACAATGAGCACATAAACCTCGTGACTCGTGACTTAACTCGGCTAAAAACTAACCCCGCCCCTTCAGTTAATCCGATGTTTTGATTGGCTCGCGCCTCACTGGATTCTATTTCATTTGTCAAATTTTGCCATCAATCATATTGGGCTGCTACTTGCTGATTGGGGAAGATCTCTTTTGTGGTACGTAATTTATTACTTTAGATAATTTTTTTATATACATAAATGCAGATATTTAAAAACATCACCATCCCAGCTTTATGGTATTTGCAGATATTTTTAATTTGTTTTGTTCTTTTGTAATAATATTGCAAATAATAATTGGGTATGCATTATATTATTATGTTCCATATATGTCTGGATATATTGGATAAATTCACTATTTTATAAAGATGGAAAATCATATTAGTTTGCTTTCTTTTATCATAGTAAAAGCGAAGCCATTATTTGCAAAAACTGGCAATTATATTCCAGGTGTTTCTTAACATTTATATATATATTTTTTGAAAATAAGCTAATTTTCCAACTCCCCTAGAGTTAAACAGTTGAGTTTTACCGTTTTTTAATTCATTCAAAATGTATTTTAAAATAAAATACCAAATACCTTAATTTTAAGTGTATCAAAATAAACTACAAAATACAGCAGCCACACCATGTATCAAAATAAACTACTGTATTTTTGTATTTTAAAAATACTAAAAAATACTTTTACAAGGGAGCATGACATTTCTTTGCAAACTTTCCATCAATTGGCCTATTTTATCGATCCCTTCACCATTACACTGACTCAGTTGATTAAGTAAACAATGTTTGATAGCTTTTCTCTGCCTGAGTCATGCAATAAATCCAAAAAAACACTAGAACAATGTTATATACAGTCAAACACCTCGAACATTCATTCATTAATTCAGTTTATTCACTATATGACAAGATCTCAGAGTTAAACTGTGTCAGAAAAAAATTATCTCATGTAAGATAACACTGAAGCAAAACATGGTCAGGTTAAAGTGTCTGAATAATTTTTGTTTCCAAATTTGTATCACATTCACTGGTAGTCCACTGTATGAAGATTTTTTGGGTATAATATGTCACAGTTTACTTTATTTTGCTATCCTCACTTACAGAAATGAACTATAGTGTCCTGCACCCACTAGTAAAAATATATCAAAAATGTCTGAATAATTTTTGGTTTGACTGTATTTTGTTGACTTGTGTACTTACATTATCCTAAATGTTTCCAAGAATGTTTAAATCCAGAGAAATAAGCAATTTTAACCAGGACACGGGCTGCAACAAGTGTCTCATAGAAGACGCCAAGCAAATGCAGAGTAGCATTATAACAACTTTCAACACACAAATGTATCTAATATGATAAACAGTACCTACCTTATACTACAGTAACGTTAATAATCTCATCCATAAACATGATTTCTGCCCAAGTCCCATCCCGATTCTTTTCCACCGGCTGTAGATGTGAAGACAACACATCCCATGATTCCATAAAATCAAGGATACGTGACTGAATAAGCGACCTCTAGTGGCTAAAATTTACATATTGTGGCTTTAACAGATCAAATATTCACATATCCCTGTGATCTCCCAGATGAAGGTTAGTTTTAAAAAAGTAACCATAATTGTATCCTAATTTAGTTGGTGTTTGGTAACAAAGGGCCTACTTTGCCTCAGCAACATTGACTCAATGACAAACAAGTCATTCATAAGAAGACAACTGATGGCACCTGTATTAATAGCAACTAGTTTCTAACTAATTAATCAACTGATTGTTAATCATAAATATAGGGGGCTGCTGCTCAGTATAATAGTTTTCAAGAACATTATGTAAATTGGTAAACTATTAGGCTACCAAAATGAACACCAAAACTTAACATCTGTTCTGAACTCAACATGGGCACACTAATTAAGCACCAATCAGAGGCCACATTTTAATGATGTCATCATGAAGACTTCCTATTTTACAGTATTTTAAAACTACAAAAATACAAAACACTAAAGTATTTTGATACAAAATACAAACCAATTTTCATCAACCCTATCAAATACAAATGACAAAATACTATTTTGTATTTGAAATACGTATTTGAAATACATGTATCATAAATACTGCCCATACCTGGGCGGTACCACTTTTAGCATAGCTTAGCATAGATCATTGAATCTGATTAGACCGTTAGCATCTTGCTCAAAAATGACCAAAGAGTTTCGATATTTTTCCTATTTAAATCTTTACTCTTCTGTAGTTACATCGTAATAAGCATTTGTGGTGCTAAACGCAGTGTTTCGGCTCGTGTGAAGATCATCAGACCATCAGGATAGAGAGAGTTATGTGGAAGACCAAATATAAACAATCATGCTTTGGTAAATAATAATGATAGAAGTCATATTTATGACATACTAAGTCATAACTGAGATTAAAACATCGCAATTATGAGACAAGGTTGGCATTATGACATTGCAAGTCATTAAAAAGTTGAAATTATGGTGCTATATGTGATTGCCTTTTGTTAATTTTCATTATTTTTTTCTAAATTTCTCATAAATATGACTTGGTATGTCAACTTTTTGTCATAATTGTGATATACAAAAGCAAAAAGGCTGTTGTTTCAGGGCAACTTTTCATTTTCCGTCGGTCTTAGTGCACGATGTAACTACAGAAGAGTCAAGTTTTAAATAGGAAAAATATCTAAACTCTTTGGTCATTTTTGAGCGAGATGCTAACGGTCTAATCCGATTCAATGAACTATGCTAAGCTATGCTAAAAGTGGTACCGCCAGACCCGGAGATCGGCTGAATTGGTTCGAAAACGGTAAAACTCAACTGTTTAACTCTAGGGGAATTGGAAAATGAGCCTATTTTCAAAAAAAGTGGAGTGTTCCTTTAACCCAAATTATTTCCAATAATGATGTTTTTTTAATGATTTGCCTCTCCTACATATTCTGGCTTTGGAAGCAACACAAATGATAGCCTGGGACAGTGGATGACACACAGAGTGAATTCTCTGGATGTGTTTACAAACTACTGTAACAAAAGATTCCTGGCTGAGCCCATCATGATGTAGGCCAGAGTAGAGGAATGCAGGGGACAAACAGCCAGTGCGGGTCCACGGGATTACCTGTGGCATTTTCAGGGTTCAAAGGGTTTACTGTTGTAAGGGACAGTGACAAAAGCTTTTGTCTGTCATGTACAAAGGGAAATATCCTACATTTCTGACATTACAGGGAGCAAAAACATTTATCAGCCTTTATTAGATAAGTGAATTTCTTCTGTCTGTTTTTTAGCACTATTTATGACCTAAAAGGTTATAATGTTGTTTTACACAACAACAAAATGCAAAAAATATAGCCCACAAAGTTTACATTGCAAATCAGCCCTCTTGTTTTGAAGTGAAAACATAAATGTGATTCCTTGTTGACAGTAATTTATATTTATGAATTTGATGGATGCTTTAATCCAGCATACTTTTAAACTATACACTACAATACATGCATTCCCTTGAAATGAAACCATTGGCATTAGTGCCATGCCCTAGATGAAATACAGGAACTCTTAAAGGGATAGTCTACCCAAAAATGTCATTCCAAACCTATATCCAATTTACCAATAAAAGCACATTAAAGGATTAGTTCACTTTAAAATGAAAATTACCCAATGATTTACTCACCCTCAAGCCATCATATGACTTTCTTCTTTCTGAATCTGATGAACACAATCTGAGTTATATTAATAAATATCCTGACGCATCTATGCTTTATAATGGCAGTGAACAAGTTTGAAGCTCAAGAAGGTACTCCACACGGCTCTGAAGCAAAGCGATGCGTTTGTGCAAGAAAAATATCCATATTTAATAAGTTATGAAGTAAAATATCTAGCTTCCGCCAGACTGCCTTCCGTATTCAACTTAGGAAGAAAGCGTAACTGGCATTACAGAAGGCGGTCTGGCGGAAGCTAGATATTTTACTTCATAACTTGTTAAATATGGATATTTTTTTTACACAAATGCATCGCTTCGCTTCAGAAGGCCTTTATTATCCCCCTGGAGTACGTTTTGCTTTGGATTGAAGCACTTTCTTCAGCTTATACTTGTTGGTATCGTTCACTACCATTATAAAGCTGGGATGCGTCAGGATATTTATTAATATAACTCTGATTGTGTTCATCAGAAAGAAGAAAGTCATATACACCTAGGTTGGTTTGAGGGTGAGTAAAGCTTGGGCTAATTTTCAGTTGAACGTGAACTAATCCTTTAATGTGTGGTGGTATAATTAACATTAAAAATAAAGTAAGAGTACCTAAAAAAAAAAGAAGCAACCCCAGCTCCATGCATGTCAACAGGGATGTTGTTACCTGGAATTTACTTGTATTTGTTTCAAATTGCCCTTGTTCTCATTCTTCAGTGTATCAGCCTGATATTAGCAGTGCCTGGGATATGTTTTTCCCTGCAGTTTGGACAACAGAACTATTCTGAGCTGCTGTTTGTAGTTGCAAGCAATTGGAGGGAGGGACACTTATACAGTTATTACATGAGAAAGAATCAGCGGGGGTGAATACTTTTATGCGTACATTATCCACATTATTTTTAACAAAGCGGCTATTTGTAACTTAAATGTCCAAGGCTCCCAGTGTCATCCGCTTCAGCAATCAGCAGTAAGGGGCATGTCCACTCACGAGGGGAGGAGGTGCCTATGCTGCATAGCGTATTTGTGAATTTGGAGGCGGGGCTACCAAGATAAAGGTGTGATCCTTTTGGGAGGGGCGTGTTTGTTTTGGTGATTTCAAATATCATCAGCCTCTCTCAGAAATCGCTTACTGCACCTTTTACTTTTGAATGTTCTCTGAACAATCTGAAACAAGAAGTAGCTAACATTTAAAAATGTTAGACGAACATCCAACTAAAATTTTTCAGAAAAACACTGAACGTTGTATAGAATGTTGTGTTTTTGTGCTATGTTTTGAGAATATTATTAAAGACCAGATCATTTTTAACAAACATTATATTTAGAACACATAGGCTACTTTAAGAACATTTGTTCTTAACTTCATCACTCCCTCGATGTATTTTGCATGCATTTCCTGCAATGTTTTACTAAATGTCAGAGAGAAACCACAGACTCATTACTTTTTGTGCACCAGAAAAAAAACAAAATAATGACTTTATTCAACAATATCTAGTGATGGGCGATTTCAAAACACTGCTTCATGAAGCTTCGAAGCTTTACGAATCTTTTGTTTTGAATCAATGGTGTATCAAACTGCCAAAGTCACGCCCCCCAGTGGTGAACCATTGAAATTTCGAAACACTTATGACGTAACGAAGCCTCGTTTACTGAAATCACATGACTTTGGCAGTTTGATACATGCTCCGAACCACTGATTCGAACCACTTTTTAATTACTTTTGACCTAACTCGTTTATCATGTTAATTTGAACAGGATAATCTTGTACCATTTTGATATAAAAATACAAAGTGAAAGAAAATATATTTCATTCTTTGTTATCAGCAACATGAAGTGCATTAAACATTACATTCCGTCAACATTTCCCAGACTGGGGTTCATGAGTTATTAAGTTAAAAGCTATTAAGTAATTAAATCATAAAGATTTAAAATTAAAATAAATCATTTTAAAATAAAAAACAATCAGAATAAAACTCTTACTAATTTTTTTTTTTAAATTACCTCCATGTCATGTGACCATAAACCAGCATCAGAGAATGAATTTTATTATAATTATTATTGACTTAATTTTATTATTGACCTAACTTATTAACTTAAAAACTCAGGGGTCATCAAGTAAATACTTGTCGGAGGTTCAGCTGACAAAAAAATTGGGGAATGCCTGCATTGTAAATATGAAATGATGTGAATTTGTAGCCTTCCAGAGACAGTAATTCATGGTTAATGATTCACTGAGTGGTAATTCAAATAATAATTAATGTGTTCGTCAGGAGCTGATCAGATGTTGCAATTAAAGTGAAATAATTTCTGTGAATCCAGTGATCAAATGCTGGTCACAGTTTTCAGTGATAGTCACATGACTAGTGGCTGGTCTGTGTGTGTGTGTGTGTGTGTGTGTGTGTGTGTAAGTAGTCTGATTACTAGCACTGTCTACAGCTCACTATTATCAGTGTAATTTGTATAAAACTCAAAGAAGATCATGCTGAAGTAGCAGCTTGTCAAATATACTGCAGGTGGCAGTATAGCATCTGGTAAACTGATCTGGACACAACACTCAGTGAACACTTCAGCCCTCACTGTCAGGGAAACCCCAGAATAGACCAGATAAGGTCAGAGGAAGCTGAATGTTCGCTTTTGTTTTGGGTTTTCCACAAGCCTTTCCAGAAAATCATTTAAATGCAGATCAGTAAAGCACCTCGTCAAAGCAAAGGGAAGAAACGGTGCGTCACTAACTATGCTAAAAAGTAAACAAATGACAGAATACAATAGTTTTGTTGTTGTTTTCTTGCATTTTTAAAACACAATCACAAAATAGGAATTATATTGTATGTTGGATTATTGAGCTTTTTTTAATTAGTTCTAACAACTTACAGTCATTAGAGTAATATCTTATATAAATAAATACGTTTGGCAGGCAATGGCATACACAGCCAATCAGAGTACTGGACAAACTTGATGGAATTGAAGTTGATGATGATGAACCTAAAAAGCCTTTTTTCCCCCAATTTTTTTTAAATTAGCTCTACAGACAAATGTAAATTGTGCTTATACGAGTTTCTTCACAAAACTGTACAGTAATTGTAATAATTTTTTGATGAGTGATACAAAGAAGTGGCCAACACATGGGAACTTCTTTAATAATCTAAAGGCAGCCACTCTATAGAATATAAAATATGAGCTTGGGCTAATTGTTTTAACATTATATAATTCCCATTCTTCTATTTGTGTTTTTTTTTCATAGTTTCGAAGACTTTGCTATTATTCTAAAATAAATAAATACTAAAAATTATGTTTGTGCAGACTTTTATCTGTACACTTTTAAAAATAAAGGTTCCAAAAGTAGCTTTTCAAAGCGAAGACCATAGAGCTGTTTTTTGGTTCCTCGTAGAACATTTCAGTGAACAGTTCTTTAAAGAACCTTCTTTTCTTCCATTTAAATAATCTTCTAAATCATTATAATCTCTTGATCGACTAAAGAATCTTTAGTGGAATGGAAAGGTTCCGTGGATGTTTAAGGTTCTTCATGGAACCAGTGATGCAAATAAAGAATGTGTTTATTAGATGTCATTTCAAACAAAGTAACACAGCTTCAGTCAGTTTTATTGTATCTGTCTCAAGGCAACAAAAAATCAGCACAGACTCAGGTTCACATTTCCATTATAATTAAACAAAGATTCCCTTCAGTGTCACAGTCAGTGTTGAGGGAGGCACTGCTGAGTCACTGTAAACAGGCAAGATCATGTTGTTTAGAATAATTAGAGTGAAGAACGTCATCGAGGCTGATGAGTGATGACACTGCTTATAAAGGACTGACAGTGAGGATGAGACGACACTGATACATATCATGACATATTGAATACAGCCACCAAGATTATGCTGTAATACTCGCAAACAGTGTAAAAATTACCTCAGGTATCCAGCGCTAGTTTCGACAACATTGTCTTGCTTCCTTTGAAGTTGCAGTGAAAAAGATTAGGTGTTGTTTCTATTCCACTATATTAGTCAGCTAAATTCACTGTTAGATTAGATCGATTACACTAGCTATTCACTCGAAACATCCCAGCAAACATTTGGACGTTTAATGACCATTGAAAAGATGTTGCTCGAACATGTCCCGAAATATAGTTCCAAAATTAAATTTGAACGGACCTCTTTGTCGTTATCTTATTAATCATATAATTAGTAGGCTATATATTGAAGTACACATAGCTAAAAGTCAAAGTAACAATTATACATGCAACCCCAGAGAATTGTAGACCTACATGTACAAACGTATCTGAATGCATTTTTAGGAAATGTTTTGTATATTTTTATCGATTTATGCCGTCCTACCGCGACTATTTTTGGCGAGCATGAAGGTTGAATTAGCAGAGCTGTGTATGAAATATTGCAATCCACACACCATAATGGGAGACATATGAGAGTTCAAAAGAGGACAAATTGTTGGTGCGCATATCACTGGCTCATCTGTGACTAGGACAGCAAGTCTTTGTGATGTATTGAGAGCTGGTATTCAGGGTAATGTTGGCAAACCACCATGAAGGATGAACCACATCTAATGGGACTTACTGTCGACCCAAGAGGAAGCTGTCTGAAAGGGATGTCCGGGTACTAATCTGGATTGTATCCAAAAAACATAAAACCACAGCTACCCAACTCACTGCAGAATTAAATTCACACTTCAACCTCCTGTTTCCATCTAAACTGTTCATCAGGAGCTCCACAGAGTCAATATTCATGGTCGTGCTGCTAAAGCCAAACCTTTGATTCTCATGCCAATGCCAAATGTGAGTTTCATTGGTCCCAACTGTGCAAATCTTGAACAATGTGAAATGTATTGTATTCTGATAAGTCCACCTTCACTGTTTTTTCCACATCTGTCAAAGTTACGGTGTGGAGAAACCCCAAAGAGGCTTAACACTTGACTGGTGCTGAACAGAGTGAAGCACGTGGTAAATCAGAGATGGTTTGGGCTGCAAAATTCCCTACTGTGATTTATGGGCTTGTCACTGCCAAAGACTGCTGAACTATTCTGGAGGACCATGTGCACCTGATGCTTCAAACATTGTTCACATATCAAGATAATGCACCGATACACACAGCAAGACTGGTGACAGAATGGTCTGATGAACATGAAAGTGAAGTTGAACATCTCCCAAGACCTGTCACCAGATCTGAATATTTTTGAGCTAATTTCATTTTTTTGGAGGAGTGAGTCGGAAAATGTGTTCCTCCATCACATGGTGACCTGTTAGGCATGGGCTGAGATATTGACAGTATGACACACTATGATAACCTTAAGCAAAATATCACAGTTTCACAGTATCACGGTATTGCAATTACAGCTCTAAAATATGTTATTTTAAAATGTCTGTGTAAAAACAAAAACTTTTTTTTTTTCATTGAAGCCAATATATTTATTTTTAGGAAAAATATTGAATATTTGGAACAGTAGTAAACATGTCAGGTTAAATAATAATAATATTAATAATAATAAAAAATAGAATTCTTCTTAATTAAATTAAAATTATATAAAATAGTCATTTAAGTGAGCATAAACCTATAGCTCAACAATAATTAGAACATAAATAATTGAATTATTTTCAAATAAATTATTTTTTTATAAAAACTTTTTTTTTTAAAAATGCACACTTAGTAAGTCAGGTATGTGATCAGCTAAAAACAAAATAGAAGGTATCTGAATTATTATGAAAATATTAAAAGGTATTAATAGAGCGTCACTTCAAAGCATCAGCTGCGCTCGAGAAAGAAGTAAACTAATTGAAGAATTTCAGAAGAAAAGTGGTCAACAATTAACATTAAAGAAGATTTAAAACCCAGCAGAAGGGGTAGTTTTAGTTTATTAATACAATTACTAAATAGAACTCATTTAATTCATAGAATATAGATAGTTAGTAGTAGTATAGGTATCTATTAGTATATAGATAGCATATAGATAGAATAGTAGTAGGAGTACTCCTCTTCTCTGGACTGTGATGGTCTTGGGTTGTAGATGGAGGAGCTGAACACACAGCAACACTGAAAGCACAAGTCCTGATTGGTCTGGGGAGTAGAGATATAAGTCTCTGATCCATTACCCACAGTAGATGGCGGTAATGCTATTTTTAAGAATACGACCCACCAATAAGCACAAAGAAGAAGATGATGATGGTTGGTGCACGTTGCGTTCCCAAATGCAAATTATAAGTGACTCCAACACATGCAGAGAAGCATTTACTGTAAATCGAAGCTCAAAGCTGTTTTACTTCATGCAGCACGTCAGACTATATATTTATGTAATTACATCACAACTGTTACGATTTGATGATCACACTAAGCCATATCACATTCTCTCATCCATGCACTGTCAAAATTCATACACAACTGGTGAATAACTGTTTCAGCACCAATTTTTACTCGCATTTGGCGCTTTGAACCCTGGCTAACATGCTAACTGTCCCACAGATGACGCCGCAAGCTCGTGCAGCGCTGTCAGAAGCCTAGATTTCACCTGGTATTAAGATGCATTTTGGTCGATCAGATCACAAGTGGACGACATTAAATATAGATGTAAATGGGGTCTAAAAGGTTTTGAGCTTGTCCACTTTCAACCACTTCCAGAGGTAGTTGAAAACGCATTCAACTGGATTGCTTTCATAGTGTAAACGCTTATGTGATCGAATGTGTTCAAATAGCAACAAAAGACCGCCTACTGACCTAATGCGTAAACATTATAGGAAGAGCTCTAGCCAGACGGGATTTCAATTTTGTCGGCTGAAGACCCAAGTTTGGTTTAAAGACGAAAAACATGCCAAGCACAATGCTCAGTGTTCGGCTAGTCTCACGGCTGTCAGAGCAAAAACAAAAGGTGCTGCTCTCTGTGTTTTTCTATCATCTCCGGTCGTGTTAATATGTAAATTACGTAAGCTTATTTTGTCCATTAGATTGAAAGATCTGAAAAAACATAACATTTACCCACCCATAGACCCTACCCTCGATGAAATCAGGACAGAAGTGGTTCAAAGTGATGGATTAAAACACCAGGTATAAACGGATATGTGTCTTCCTCGTCTACTTGTGATCAGATTGACCAAAACACATCTTAATACCAGGTGTAAACAGGGCCCTAGTGACCTGGACACTCTTCTGGAAAGGGAATGGCTCAAAAGCCCTCTGGCCACTGTGAAGGACTTGTATCTGTCATTCCCAAGACGAATTGATGGTGTTTTGGCTGCAAAATGAGGCCCTGCACCATACTAATAAATTATTGTGGTCTAAAACCAGGTGTTTCAGTTTCATTGTCCAACCCCTGTATGACTCGATATTTTCTTGCATTTAAACATACTTCTGTATGCATTTATAGATTGAGAATAATGCTTATATTTAGGGGGGAAACGTGTTCAGTTAAATGCTGTTAAATAGGCTAAAACATGTAAAACGTATAATAAAATAAAGTATATAAAATGTATAAAGTATATAAAAAATAAAAGTAAATGATGTGTAATATATTAAATACAGTTTTGCTTGTCCATGTACCTTGTAAAGTGCACTATAATTTGAGATGTCTGTGAACGTCCATATAACCAAAGTTTATTGTGGGCCATGACTCAAAGATAGCTGCTGCAGTTCAGTAAAATAATAAAAAGTGGTGGTTTTGCAGTACCAATACATAGAGGTAATAATTAAAAAAATAAAATAAATTGGGGGAGGGGGGCAATTATGGTCAGACAACTTCCATTGGACCACTTGAGATGGACCGAACGTTTGGTTTGAAGAGACATGTGAAATTATTAGAGAAAAACTAATAATAATATAAACGAGTTAACAGTGGCAACAGTTGTACCAGAGAGTGTCCTGTTCGATGAGTACTTTAGAGAAGAAGGCAGGGGAAGACTCAGTGTCCGGCCTGCTTCTGTTTTCACTCAAACACACTTTGATGCTGCACAAATCTGAGCTTGAAAGGTTGTTCTTCAGGTTCAGGACAGCAAGAATTTGCTGCTCACTAGTGGAGAATGACAACAAAGATCATTGATAAAACAACTCATCGTTCATTCTGCTAAAGCTATGGTTATGGCTGTGGCCTAGTGTCTGCCTCTCAATAAAATAATCTTGCCCGCTCACATCTGACTCACCTAATGTCAGGATAGTCTCTTGCCAGAGTCGCAATGTCAAGTTGCAAACTCCCAAGATCCTGCAGTCTCAGAATCTCTGATAATTTGGGCAGTATTTGACAGAGCCATTCCTTGTTGGATCCCTAGAGAAGAGAATGGTACTTGATTTAGAAAACTTATTTAAATGTTTAATAAGTATATTTTCAGTGATATGATCTTTACACAATCTACTTTAGTGTAAAGAAAACACATTAAATGGGTCCATATTTAGTCTGGGACTCAATGTCATATTGTGTCTAAAACAATACAGTAGATATCAAAAAGTCTTCACACCCCTGTTTAAAAGGCTGTTTTTGTGATGTAAAAAATGAATCACGTTTAACGTAAAAAATTATTAAATACCACTGAAAACCAAAGTGACACTTCAGAGAAGAAGAAAAAACTTGGAATTACTGTGCAGAAGTGTGCACACCCCTGAACTACTGAAAACAGTTAAAGCACCCTTCACAGGTGCATCTCAATAAATTAGAATATCATGAAAAAAAAATTTTATTTCTTTAATTTAATTCAAAACGTAAAACTTAAATATATTCTAGATTTATTAGACAAAGTAAAATATTTCCAGACTTTTTTGTTTTCATTTTGATGATTACAGCTTCCTGTTCATCAAAATAAAATAAAAATTCAGTATCTCAAATTATTAGAATATTTAATTTCAAGTTCTATTAAATTACCATTCTCAGGGTATAAATACTGGGTTTAGGTCAGTAATCTTAACAACAGTCATGGGGAAGTCTGCTGACCTGACAGTTGTCCAGAAGACGATCATCAAGACCCTCTACAATGAGGGTAAGCCACAGAGGGTCATTGCTGAAAGAGCTCGCTGTTCGCAGAGTGCTGTGCCAAAGCACATTCATGGAAAGTTGACTGGAATTTGTGAAAGGAATGACCGCAGGCTTGAGAAGATTGTCAGGCGAAGCACTTAGAAGAGCTTCAAAAGGAGTGGACTGAAGCTGGAGTCAGTGCATCAAGAGCCACCACACACAGACGTCTTCAGGAAATGGGCTACAACTGTCACATTCCATGTACTAAGCCACTTCTGAACCAAAGACAACGTCAGAAGCGTCTTAAGGAGAAAAAGAACTGGACTGTTGCTCAGTGGTCCAAAGTCCTCTTTTCAGATGAAAGTCTGTGTGCATTGAATTTATTTAATACACGAGTTCAACAATCTGAGTTGAATTACTGAAATAAATTAACTTTTCCACAACATTCTAATTTATTGAGATGCACCTGTAATATTTTATTACAGCACCCAGTTGGGATAGGAGTCCATCAGCTTGGTACATCCCAAAGACTTTCGATGAATTTAAGGCCTGACTCGTGCCAATTCATGTGTGAAAATGATTCTTAATGGTCCCTCCCAACCATTTATAATATTCTCAATATTTTCAAACATCTAAAATCTACTGTATTGGATGCCAAAACATGTAAATTTATAAGACAGGCCAAGTATACTTAAAATACTTAAATACTTTTAAATATATCTCAATCAAAAGATAGAGTACAAGTGCAGGCCAAATATACTTAGACTTTTCTCTCAACATCCGTCAAATATACTTGTGTAATTTTAAGTACACCTATCAGGTTGCACATTATGACCACCTTCCTAATATTGTGTTGGTCCCCCTTTTGCTGCCAAAACAGGCCTGACCCGTTGAGGCATGGACTCCTCTAGACCCCTGAAGGTGTGCTGTGGTATCTGACACCAAGATGTTAGCAGCAGATCCTTTAAGTCCTGTAAGTTGTGAGGTGGAGCCTCCATGGATCGTACTTGTTTGTTCAGCACATCCCACAGATGCTCGATTGGACTGAGATCTGGGGAATTTGGAGGCCAAGTCAACACCTCAAACTCGTTGTTGTGCTCCTCAAACCATTCCTGAACCATTTCTGCTTTGTGGCAGGAGCATTATCCAGCTGAAAGTGGCCACAGCCACCAGGGAATACCGTTTCCATGAAAGGGTGTACATGGTCTCAACAATGCTTAGGTAGGTGGTACGTGTCAAAGTAACATCCACATGGATGGCAGGACCCAAGGTTTCCCAGCAGAACATTCCCAAAGCATCACACTGCCTCCGCCAGCTTGCCTTCTTCCCATAGTGCATCCTGGTGCCATGTGTTCCCCAGGTAAGTGACGGTGGTGGACAGGGGTCAGCATGGGCGCCCTGACTGGTCTGCAGCTATGCAGCTCCATACGCAACAAACTGTGATGCACTGTGTATTCTGACACCTTTCTATCAGAACCAGTATTAACTTCTTGAGCAGTTTGAGCTACAAGAGCTCGTCTGTTGGATCGGACCACACAGGCCAGCCTTCATTCCCCACGTGCATCAATGAGCCAGGAGTGGAAAGTTCTGCACATTGTCAGTAGATTAAATTAAAGAACACAGATGCAACCAACTCATGTGCAAAATGGGTTAAGACATGCTTTTTAAGTAATGGCACAAATACCAGTAAATTGACTACCTTATTTAAATACTCTACTCCTATAAATTTTGTGTCTGAAAGGAAAACTCCAACAAATGCATATGCAGTAAAGTCAGCTACATTGCCTTTTTTTTTTTTTTTTAGTAAATCCTGACAGTTTTTTTTATTAAGTTCACCATAAGTGGTGCATTTCCCAAAGCGAACTATGGTTGCAAGTTCCGTTGTTACCAATGGAGTTAAATGGGACTTACAACCATAGTTAACTAACAATGGTTTCAGGAAACTCACCCCAGGTCGATTTGGGAACAGTGATTAAACACACATGCACACAAACATATTTCATTTCCTTCTTGTTTTTCTACATTAGATATGTTTGAAAGCACAAACTAACTATTTTTTGCCAATTTACAGTATGATTCAGGAAAAACAAATGTAGAGAGAAACTGAAAGTTTCTGAGAATCGAAAACATAATGACAACCACGTGTTACTATATGATCCAGGAACTTCTGTGGCTTCCCTGAACGTTCCAGAAAGAAAGAAGTTGGATTGTGTTTGCAAGCAAGAGCCAGAAGAAAATACGATGATTTGTATATTTGTGCTCATGGGGGTCCGAATGTAATCTCACCACTTTGGCAAACACAGAGCAGATTTTGCTGTTGTCGTGGCAGATGAACTCAGCAGCTGCTTCTTGCTGTTCTTTGTCCTCCAGTTTTAGTTTTCTCTTCATCATTCGTCTCACATACTCAACCATTACTTCTATATGCAGCTCAGCCAGCAGTTCCTATACACACACACACAATCTCTAAAGATTATATGTCTATTTGCATCATGTTATAGAACTGTTAGCAATAATATTTGCTGTAAAAGTGATTCTGACCTCTCGGCAGACAGGCTTTAGCTCTTTGAAATGATCCATGTTTTCCTCAAGCACCTTCATCAGCTCCTCCACAACCTCACAATGTCCAGCAAACCAGGCTTGAGTCCACAGCTTACGGTACAGCGGCTGTACAGATAAACAAGTCTGGTTTTGCCAAAATGTAAAATTTAATGTAAGATTTTAATATTACAAAAAGCACCACAAACATAGAAAGTAAACCGCATTATGCTACTTATGCAAGTACAGTTAGACACTTGTTGACCCTGCAACAACATCAACATAATATGCTGAACTTTTCATTGTCATATCTGAATAAACTTTTCTAAATACTTCCTCATTAATCACCTTACACAAAAAATTAGTTAGGAAAGGTTTAGGACAGTATATAATTAAATAAGTTTCTATTGGTTACTTACCTTTAGCTCTGTGTGAATTTGACTGAGGAAGTATGTGTGACAGATGTTTTTGAGGTCTGCTAATGTGGACAGGCAGGCGGTTCTAGTGTCTTCTGAGAAATTATGTTCTGGTTTTTGTACATAATCCCTGAGGATATAGAGAAATTGTAATGGCATATTTAAGTGGTTTTAAAGGGGTGGTTCACTGTTTTTTTCTTGGCTTTTCTAGGCCATATTTTTCATATATTTTACCTTTATTCTACACCACTGTTTCCCTTCTCCTAAAAACGCTCTGTTAAGTTCCTGGTTCTATTAAGCCCCTCCCTCAGAAATAAGCAATGGACTCAGATTGGTTAGCTGGCCCAGTGTATTTTGATTTGCTGTCCGGAGCATGTTGTCACGATTCACGTTGTCCAGAAACGCCACAAAATTTGCATGTGCTTCGGTGGAAATGTAAATAATGACGTCTATATTGCCGTATCAGTTTGAGCCAGAATAAGACCCAGATAGCAGTAATGATGAAGAGGGTCAAGCAGAACCTCTGCAAGCATGACTTTTAAAGGACGTTTATGAATGGTAAGTATTTTTGTTTGTATCTGTGTCAAAGTGTTTAGATATGCTGTCACTTGTAAATGTTACTGCTGTTTGTTAGCTTTCAATATATGGTCTTATCCTGATTTACTGTAGCTGAATACATGACTAAGTAGTATCATTTTTATAAAGGTATTGTTTAATTTATAACATGAATGAGCATGTGGGTAAACAACATAAAATCTGTAATGAAACAATGATGTACTCTCATAACAGAAATGCCAACATGATTACATAGAAGTTTGATGGTGTTTGTAGGCATTTGTTGAAGTATGAAAAACTTAGGTGTTGGTCACTGTTTACATCCCAGAAACTATATAACTTTATAAACAATAAAACATACTTACAACTTGAAGCCCATAAACAGCATCTTCTGCGTTTAAAGTAGGAACTGATTCATCTTTCAGTAATAGCCTTTGTGTAAATCCAGCACTGAACTTGTGTAGATGCTGGAAGCTGTCTTCCGTAAAATGTGCAGCACAGACAGCTAAATTAGCATTATAATTGTCAGGAACAGAATTAACATAAATTTTAAACATTGGTCCCGAACTCCAGCATCCCTAGGAAGCCGAAACACAGAAGACTTGTATGCACATGACATGGCCTCGCCCACTTTGTTGCATGTTCCTGGGGGCAGTGTTTGTTAATTGCAGGGTTTATGATGTCACCAACCTGAGAAAAAGTTCATCCAAACCAGTCGTAATTGTAGGAATTAATCTGTCATAACTTTAAAAGGCAATATCTCCGTTTGTATTGACTTTAAGCTCTGTAACTTTGCTGATGTTGTTTATGCTCAAGCAGCAGCTTTATATTTAACTAAAGTTAAAAAAAAAAAATTGCAATGAACCACCCCTTTAAAAGGACAATATAAAACACATTTTTGCTTAGTATTTAAAAGACAATCTGCTGAAAAGAGGGGGGGGGGGAAGAAAAAAAACGTGTCATTATAATCATAATAGTGCAATGCTGGAATGAGACGATGATTGTGACATTGATTGTGATTTACCTTGTTAGAAAGCTGTCTAGCTGAGTTAGAAGGCACCAGGCTTTACTTTCAGAGCCTAAAAGTGCTTTGACCTCACTTACAGTTATATCAATAAGCTGTAAAACACAAATAGCGACACACATTCAACAGTTTCAAAGCTACAATTCTGACCAATTTTAATAAGTAAAATTAAAAAATGTAATAAGTAACATTTTGTTACTAGTTTTACATGTAATTGAGTAAATGTCAGTTCTTGATTAAAGCATGCAACCTAGTTATAGTTCACCCAAAAATGGAGAATTCTGTCATCACTTACTCTCATGATGTTCCAAACCAATAAAACTTCTGTTCATCTTCAAAACACAAATGAAGATATAAAATATATCTATATAAATCTATATAATTATAGATTTATAGATTCTGACTTATTTACACTGTTAAAGAGTTGGATTCTCATGCTAAACATGGTCAAAGTTTCAAAACACGAGTTGGATCTATGACGGCGTATTTCTGTGCCAAAAATACTCTTCCAAATCCTCATAAACTTTGCGGTCTTTTTTTCGAGTATGTGCCTGTGTGAAGTCAGAAAGGTCAGAATTCTTTGTACGGGCACTTCTCTCAGAAGGGTGCGCATGCACACGTCGACCAGAGCGAGAGGGCAAGAGCACGCCCATTAAGTTCGGCTTTATGGAAGTCGTCAGCAGTGCTGCACAGGTCACAGGACTTCACAAAATCAACAATGTCACAAAAGAAGTGTGTTTTTGGTTGTGAGGGAAAGATAATGCTGGGTTCCTTGGAAAGCAAGGTTAAGTAGAACTGAGAGTTTTTGCTCACGCATTACATTGATGCGCTCTCCAGCAGATTCAAGCTCTTGGAAGATGGTTGTCAGATGCTTTCCAATACTACATGTAACACGGCAACAGTTGTCAGTATGACACTATGTTATATTACTCTAAATAGGTATAGGGCTAGGTTCGACTCTTGGGAGGATAAGAATGAAATTGGGCCAAATGGTATGAAGCAGCTAACAGCCAGCACATTTATTGCACATGAAACAGGGGAAAAATAATAGAAGAAACAAGTTAGTACTTTGCTGTGTATCACAACACTGCTGGAATGGGAAAAATTTGATATTTAGTCCAGGTTGTGCAAAACAGGTTCGAGAAAGACAAAAAAAAAAATAAAGAAAGAAAATGTCCAAAAGTCCTCCTGGTTCCTTCACAAGTTGGTGTGTAGTGTAAAAAAAATATGAATGTATGTATAAGGCCTTTTTTTCCTTACTAACCGGGTAGTGTGTGCAAAGTAACAGCTTAGCTGTAAGTGAAAAGAATCCAGAGATGACAAATAGGTTCGAGTTGAACGTCAGCAGAAAGCCTTCACAGAATCACAGGGTCTGGCCCGCCATAGCTCACATAAGCTCACGGTTGATCAGGTCACAGGATGGAATCAGGCAACAAAAAAAACAGTCTACACAAAACAACACAATTTAGAGTTAAACTCATCTCTAAAGATTCACATTAGCTTGTCACAAACTCCATATGAGTAAATAAATCGTCAGAAGCATTCAGTGGCGGACTGGGACAGTAAATCAGGCCGGGAATTTGACTCCACCCCAGGCCACCTCTGCTGCTGCAGTCACCACCACCAAATTCATGTGTCCACCAGCCTGCTAAACTTATAGGGTAACCCTGTTAGTTGATGTAACAGGTAGACTACCATTCATAATATGAATGGATAAATAAATAAACCCTCAAAAACTCACTAGGAATAGACCATCTATACCACACCAAAGACAAATATAAAATTGGCTTACACATTTTAAGAAGGGATAATAAAAGATACATATTCACATGTTAAAATATTTATATTTTATATATTTCCAATGCTCAACTCAAGTATATCAAAAGTATCAGAAACACAAACAAAAACAACACAAACACAAAACAAACGGTTCGGTTTGTTTCATAGTTTTAGAGTCACGGTTTCGGTACCGTTGTTGCTATATTTATGGAAAAACTATACTTTCAAATATATATATATATTTTCTCATATTATTTAGAATATTCTAACTACAAAAAAACAGCACAATTAAATATAATAGATTAAAGATACAAATAAAATAAACTGACTTCAGTTTTTTTTAGGGAGGTCTGGCATTAGTTTTTAGGTACTGAAATTGAATAAAGTAATAATGTAAAACAGCATTGCATTTTGGACTATACATTAAAGATTATTCTTTATTAAAGTTACAAAAGCTTTTTAATCAAGAGCAGTGAGTGATTTCTTCGTTGTTGCTGTTCAATTAATATAATTCTGTCACTTTAAGAGAATGCACTGATACAGTGTTCGTATTTAACAAGAGTGAATGGTTTGTCCACGGTTTTATTTTATTTTTTCATCACTGTTGTTGTAATGTCTGGGAACCCAGAATGTTCATCCATCAACAGAAACATATATTAACTGAACCCTGATTGTTTTACGTGTTATTTATATTAAACCATATTACAGATGCTTCGTCAGATTTAAGTAGAACAGCGGTCCGAGCGCGTGCCGAACCGAGTGTGGAGAACCGAACCGATCGATTTTTTTCCCCACCATTGGTAAATATTATGTAAATGTAATTCTGACCGACCTGTTCCCTTACCGGCGAACATGGCTGGGATTTTGCAGCAACTTGCTGCGTCTGTGGCCAGGGCTTTTCTCATTTTTATGCGTTCCCTCTCTGCTCCTCCTTTGCGTTTACGCTCCATTTTTTGCACTATTTTTCAAGATAAAGCCTGCCTCTGTATATAGCCAATTATGCAGCGCTTCGCTGATGTTGGGTCATGTGGTGTCATTTTCACTCCGCGATCGCCTGATTCGTAGATTCATAAGTGCGTCAATTAATTCGCAGTTGCATACACGTCAGTCTGATCGACAGCACAGCGGCAGCCGGCAGGCCAGAATAACCATCAGGCCACCGGGAAATGTCCCGGTGCTCCCGACGGCCAGTCCGCCCCTGGAAGCATTACTCACAGGCTTCACTCACACGTGTTAGCTTAGCAATTTAACATCAATACACGTGAGCATAATAAATGCACGCATAAATCTGTTGAACACACAGGTTGATCATCTGCATCTCAAAATACTCACTTTTCACATCTAAATCATCTTTTTCCTTCATATACACAGGGAACATCATAAAATACATTTAACAAGAATAAAATCTATCCATTTCCCTGATCTCCGTTTGCAAAAAGTGCATTGAAATACAAAAAAAACATTTTCAATAAACTTCTTTCAACTCTGACTGTTTTTTTTTGTACACTAACATATATTCTTTCTGATCATTAAATCAGTTTAAAACATCAACTTAACATTTCTGTTAACACAGAAACTCACCAGAGTTCGCAGAACTAACTTCTCAATCGACATCAATGTGAATTCGAATCCCTTTTGAAACTCATGAACATACTGTAACAATTTATATGAAAGGTTTACAATTTTAAAACATCAGAAAGTACTTTTAATGAAGATTTCAAATGCAGCGCTTGATCACCTCGTGCGTACCAGCTACGATCAGTCTTCTTCTCTAAATCTTTACACCTCTATTAACCAGATCATGCAGTGACCCCTACAGGAAAACTACGGTACTGCATTGAACTTATATAACACTGTAAATCTTTAGGGGGTTACATACATCAGGTCCATCTGGTTCCACATTAAAAAAGCCCACTAAACCCTCATCAAAAAAAAGAGTCCACGTTTTCTCTTTCTCCGTCCGGCGAGGCTCACCTGTCCGATGCCATGAGTATTGATCTCCTGGTGGATGCTGTGAGAACCCCCCTGGTCAAGTGTCCATGTTTTCTCTTTCTCCGTTCGGCGAGGCTTACCCATCCGATGCTGTGAGTATCGATCTCCTGCCAGTCGAACATCTATGCTTTACTTTCTCTCTCGACTGCCAGCGAGGCTTACCTGTCCAACACCATATGTATTGAACTCCCATTGAATGCCATGACAGCCTGCTGGCCAAGCAATGTTGCCTTTCCATCCGTCTGCCTGTGAGGCTTGCCTGTCCGATGCCATGAGTATTAAACTCCCATCAGACATTGCAAGAGCTCTCCTGGCTGGGCATATCAAATTTCTTTCACCCTGCTGGTAGGGCCCACTTGCCCAACACCGTGAGCTGCTCCCACAAAAAGTGGCATGAGCTCTCCTGATTGGGCGTTCCAAATCATGCTGCTCCACGTTCATCAGCCAGTGGGGCCCATCCATCCAGCACTGTGAGCTGCTCCCATCTGAGGCAGTGTGGTCCCCACCCAATTGGACGGCTCAAATCACACGGTTCCTCAGTCATCGGACAGTATGGCTCACCTGTCCAATGCTGTGAGCTGCTCCCATTAAGAAGCGGCGTAAGTCCTCCCGGCCGGGTGTCCCAAATCATGCGGCTCCGTATTTGGTAGCCGGTAGGGCCAACCCATCCGACGCCATGGGCTGCTCCCATTAGAGGCTGCGTGGGCCCTCCCGGTCAAACGACCAGGCTTCTTCTCGAAATGCCAGCCCGCCAAATTTCTGTGCTCATTTTGGGGTGGGGGGTCTTTAGTCTGGTGGCTGTCCTTTGCTCATTTGTTTTTTGGGGGAGTATTCTGGGTTTGGGCTAAATTCCCAACTCGGATCCCTCCCCTCGGACAGCATGCCAAATACGCATAGCCTTTACTCTATTTAATTATATGTAAGTGTGAACCTGTGAACTGATGTTTTATAAACAAAGTTCGGGAGGAGCACGTTCAGATAATTAACCTAATTAACATGAGAGGAATGCATTCAGTTAACTCAATTAATAAGATAAGAGGTATATATACAGCAGACTTACCTCATTTCCTTGACAGTTTATGAGCATCCCTCCACCACCCCATCTCCTCACCTCTAGTTTTTACTATTCCTATCACAACCTGGGTGTCACAGAGACGAACTCTGTGATTCCCTCCTCTGACCATCGGAGGGAGCCCTCGCCCGAGTACTAACACACACACAGGCTGCGTCCGAAAACCTAGGCAGCTGTCTTGCTGCCTTGTTATCTTATAAGAGAATGACTTGTACGGCAGCATTTGTGCATGAAGGTACCTCACGAAATTGATTTCGGACAGACTTCTGAGGCAGTGTAACAGTTTAATGATCTACAGCAATATAGCGCGAGCTTTGGTGAGAACTAAACAAATATTTAATTACTACAGTAGTAATTTCTCGATAGAAATGATTTCAAAATTGAAATATGTTGATCAAAATCGTACATTTATACACAAACTGAGCAGCAAACGCAACCTTGGGACGCCATCTTTATTTTTCTAGCTCAACTGTCACAGAATGGAAAGCACAGGATTGTGGGATATCAAAGGCAGCTAAGGATACATCTATGCTTCCTTCAAAAATCGATCTGAGGAAGGTATCTCATGAGAGAGGAAGTGAAGCTAACATTGGATTCGGACGTGCCTTGATGCCTTCTTACCTTGAAATGTGTCCTCGGAAGGCAGCATTTTTCAGTTTTCGGACGCAGCCACACACACACACATTTCCCACAATTCCGTGCCTTGGACTGATTACCCCACCAGCTGTTGTCTATCAACCGGACTATAAAGGACTCTCATACCCATCTCAGCTTCGCGAAGTCTTGTATTGCCACGGTGTACATTTCTGAGCATTTATATCCTGTCCGATTGTCTGTTGCTGAACCTGCTGTCTTCCGTTTACGATCCTCTGCCGCCTACCCTGACCCTTGCCTTGCCTGCTGTTCTGTGACTGATATCTGCCTGTCCTGACCACTGCCTGTGTATTGACCAAGATTCTGCCTGTCCCTTGTTGTACCCGGTTGCCCCTGTTTGACCTTGCCTGTCTGATTACGCTCTTGTACAATAAAGTATGCAAATGGATCCCAGTCCTTGTGATGAAGATCCAGCTGCTTTCTCTTACCTGTGTGCAACCATGTCAGCCCAAGCCAGTCAACTTGCTGCTCACCAACACCAGCTCAACCGCCTCACTTACCGAGGAATTGGTGAAAACGCTGCAAGGTCTTCATACGACCGCTCCTCCTGCACCTCCAACGCCCGCAGCGGGCAATCTGCACCTCTCTCTGCCCGAGAAGTTCGACGGCGATCCCTCCAAGTGTAAAGGTTTCATCCTACAATGCTCCCTGTATCTCAGTCAGCAGCCTGCCATGTACCCCAATGAGACTGGTAAGATCGCTTTCGTTTGTTCATTACTCACCGGGAGAGCGCTAGAGTGGATTACTGCTGTCCGGCGGGATGATGGGGCTGCTTTTCCATCTTACGAATGTTTCATGCAGAGATTCAGGGAAGTGTTTGATCACCCCAACGATGGCAAAGGAGCCGGTGATCGCTTGATGGAGTTAAGTCAGTGACGCAGAACTGCTGCTGAATATGCATTGGCATTCCGCACGCTGGCGGCACAGACGAACTGGGTGAGTGACACGCTGAAAGTATGTTTTCGTAGAGGTTCATCACACGAGTTACAGACAGAACTCGCCTGCCGCGACGAGGGCAAGAGCCTGGACCAATTCACTGAACTCACCATTCAGATTGATAAACTCATACGCTCTCGCAAATCCAGTCAACGTTGCAGCACTCACACCACTCCTCCCGTGGATACAGAACTGCCAGAGGCCATGCAAATCAACTCTTATCATCTGTCAGAGGAGGAGAGGAGCCATAGACTGACCCATCGTCTGTGTTTATATTGTGGTAACCCCGGTCACCTGAGGAATAACTGCCCTGTGCGTTCCCGTCCCGAAAACCCACGGTCGGTGAGTGACTCTAACCCTTACTACAACTCTGAAATGTGCGTGTCTGTACCCATAACGCTGCAAAGCAATGAACTTCTACTTACCACGTCTGCACTGCTGGATTCAGGGGCCGCGGGAAACTTCATGTCCCAAAGTTATGTGCAGCAGAATGATGTTCCGTTAATCCAGTGTTCTTCTTCTCTCACAGTGGAAGCAATAGACGGCCGACCACTGGGTTCTGGACGCGTCAACGCCATCACACAGCCTCTCACTATGCTGATCGGTCTGTTCCACACAGAGAGGATCCAATTCCATATCTTACCCACTTCTACTTCATCTATCATCCTAGGACTCCCATGGCTGCGTACTTATAACCCACAAATCTGCTGGAGAGAGGGTCAGATTAAACACTGAAATGAACTTTGTCAAGAGAAATGCCTGTCACATCCACCAAACTTACCCATCAGATCCATCCAAGCAACAGAGCCAGCTGAGCCCGCTGAAACCCCATCAAACCTCGACTTGCCCAGCGAATATCTGGGCGAATATTCATACGACTGTGCCATAGATCTGCTTCCAGGAACCACACCGCCCAAGGGTCGCATATTCCCTCTGTCTCAATCCGAATCAGAATCCATGAGAAAATACTAGGGGTGACCCCGAATAGTCGACGATTCGAATCTTCGATAGGAGGAGCCTGATTCGACTACCAATCTCACAGTCGAATCGTCGCAGAGGTGTTATGAGAAGAGATATGGGGGCGCTCAATATCTGATTTTACATAGACATACTGGTTCTTTCCCAATAGGTTAATATACAGCCTATTATGTTAATACTATAAATAAAATTGTGAAAAGAAAGAAGCTTTTAATAAATATTTTTTAATGTGCGTGAATAAATCCAACCTGTGACCGATTTAAGTTTCACTTCCATGATCCGTGACCGACAGAGGAGCATCTTTACGGCAGGGATTAAATCTTCAACAGTGTCTGGGATAAAGTGTACTATTGGATGCACTTTGAAATGGTAAAAGATGATAAAAAAAATGCATGATGCAAGTTGTGCCAACAGCTCATGTCCTATAACTCAACAACGACAAACACTGCGGCGCGCTTCTGCCGGCCAACGAGCTGACTATAGCGTGCTATTTAAAAAGACTCAAACGGACACAGGCAGATCGCGTGAAAGACTGGATTTTTCTCTCTCAATCAGGTAGGGTAGCTACAAGTGATTTCAAACTATTTCAGCCGGATGTAATATGATTTTTGGATGTTGTGAATGTTTAGCTAAAAAGACTGCCACTCCAGTTTAGCTTTTATTGTCTCTGCAGTTAAAAAGACAAATTGACAATTCTGGCTATACTTTCGTTATTTTAATAATTTCTTTAATTTTAATTTATTTATTGATCACTCTGGGTTATTTAATTTAACTATTTGTGACTTGTGTTTTGAATATATATTCTCCTGCACTTCAGGCATTTTGCATTTTGACTTGATCATATATGATTCGACTATCAGTCGAATATAGGCAATCTGATTCGAATCGGATTCGACTATGTAAATCCGTAGTCGAGGACACCCCTAGAAAATACATAAAGGAGGAATTGGCTAAGGGGTTCATTCATCCATCAACATCTCCAGCTTCAGCAGGCTTCTTCTTTGTCGGCAAGAAGGACGGAGGTCTTCGTCCCTGCATCGACTATCGAGGTTTGAACGAAATCACTGTGAAATTCAGATATCCACTACCCTTAGTACCAGCAGCACTAGAACAATTACGTACAGCCAAATTCTTCACGAAGTTAGATCTCCGCAGTGCATACAATCTCATCCGCATCAAGGAAGGGGATGAATGGAAGACAGCTTTTTCCATAGCCACCAGTCACTACGAATATCTTGTTATGCCCTTCGGGCTAGTCAATAGTCCGTCTGTCTTTCAAGCTTTCATTAACGATGTATTCAGAGACATGCTTAACAGATTTGTGATTGTCTACATAGATGATATCCTGATCTACTCGGACACCATGGAAGAGCACGTACAGCTGATCCAGTACCAATTATACGCCAAGGCAGAGAAATGTGAATTCCATCAGACATCCACTTTATTCCGGGGGTACATTATCAGTCCTAAAGGGGTGGCGATGGATGAGAAAAAGGTTACCACAATTCTCAACTGGCCTCGACCCAACACCCTCAAGGAGTTACAGCGCTTCCTGGGTTCCGCAAACTTCTACCGACGCTTCATACGCAACTTCAGTTCGATAGCCTGTCCACTCACAGGTATGGTTAAGAAGGGGAATACTCAACTCAGGTGGTCGTCTCCTGCCATCCAAGCCTTCCAGGTCCTCAAGGAAGGTTTCCCATAAGCTCCCATTCTACATCATCCTGATCCGTCATTGCCATTCGTCGTTGAGGTCGACACATCTAGCACTGGTCTTGGGGCAGTACTCTTTCAAAGACAAGGTAACCCACCTAAACTGTATCCCTGTGCTTTCCAATCTAGAAAACTCTGCCACAGAACTCTGTGATTCCCTCCTCTGACCATCGGAGGGAGCCCTCGCCCGAGTACTAACACACACACACACTACATTTCCCACAATCCTGTGCCTTGGACTGATTACCCCACCAGCTGTTGTCTATCAACTGGACTATAAAGGACTCTCATACCCATCTCAGCTTCGTGAAGTCTTGTATTGCTACGGTGTACATTTCTGAGCGTTTATATCCTGTCTGATTGTCTGTTGCTGAACCTGCTGTCTTCCGTTTACGATCCTCTGCCGCCTACCCTGACCCTTGCCTGCTGTTCTGTGAGTGATATCTGCTTGTCCTGACCACTGCCTGTGTAATGACCACGATTCTACCTGTCCCTTGTTGTACCCGTTTGCCCCTGTTTGACCTTGCCTGTCTGACTACGCTCTTGTACAATAAAGCATGCAAATGGATCCCAGTCCTTGTGATGAATCATTACACCGGGGGTGGATGTACTCTGGGTTCGGGCCAAATTCTGTGCTTGGAGCCCTACCCCTGGATGGCATGCCAAATACATATAACCTTTACTCTGATCAATTTAAGTACCAAAGTAAGAAACGAGTGTGAACTCGTGAATTTTATTAAAAATATCTTCATTTGTGTTCCGAAGATGAATGAAAATCATTTTTGGGTGAACTAACCCTTTCAGTATAGTAATCAGGTATTTTACGCCCTTGAGGAAATGACTAAAATAGAGGTCTGACTGAATTTGATAATCCCAAAATGTATAACTAAAATAGATGGTTAGAGAGCAAGTATAGCCCATAACCTACTGGTAAAACATCTGCAGCAAGGTTACTGAAGTAGTATCCATCCATGATCTCTGGTTCGATGCCATCACTCCATTTCTTCACTTCTTCCTCAAGAGCGGTGAATAACCACTTTCTGACTTCATTCTAATGAAAGTAAAAATCAGGAAATTTAAACATGCAGCAGTATGGGAGTAATTGGAATATTATCTCTGTCTACACCAGATGTGAACAGCACATCAGATGCCTCGTTCAATTTCTGATTTATTGTGTGCATCTATGCTACTTCTGAAACAAAACAAATTACTTTAAATGTTTGTTTTAACACATCCTGTTTAGACAGCCGTGGACGAGCCCAGTGTAGACAAATCTCTTATATTGTGCAATTGTGTTATTTTTAAATAAAGTTTATTATTGATGTGCTGATTTGATAGTTTTCTAATAACATCAGTCATGTACTGAATGACCTCTTTGTATGAGAAGTACTGTTCCTCCAATCTCTTAAGATCTTCTTCAGGTAACAAAGGTCCAAGTGATGAATTGTTGATGTGCTCCTCTAGTTCTTTGTGCTCTAATATATTTCTAAAAACAAAAAAATTAAAGAATATTAACATTTCTGAACCTTTGAGTGTCTGAAAACTGAATAATTTATAATAATTGAACAGGCTTGCAAAAATGATGTTGCTAATTGGCCCTTACTTTGGGTAGTAATCCACAATCCAACTCAATATATAGAGGCAATCCTCAAAATCGACACTGGCTCTGGCGAGCTCTTGGAGTCTTGTGGAGAAGGTTTGATGGTAGAGCTGAGCATATGTTCTGCAGATGTCAAAGTCTGGTGGGTAACATTCTCTCAGATTTCGGACCACTCTGAGCAGATCTTCTTGGACTTGTTTGGCCATTCGACACACCTCTCTCTTCAGGGAGGTAGAAAGCGGGTCTACTTTATTCTCCCGTTTTTCTGCAGTCTTCATTCGTTCTTCAACGACAATCTTGAGTAGTGCCTTGATCTGTCTACACTTCACAGGACTCCATATTGGATGTTCATTCACAACTACTTCATTCCAGCATCTGTCCTGTGTCTCCTCTTGAAATATTGAAGCCAAAGCACTCTTGAGGGTCTCCTGATTGTCCTCATTGAAAGAATCATGGATGGCCATCTTCAGTCGCAAAATCTCATGGGACTCATCTTCTGCCCTGGCCACTTCATTTGAACCAAAGAGACGGTCCTCAGCTTTCAGAGGGTTCTTATTGAGGTTCCCTATGAAATCCAACTCCACTGCAATGTGGTAGGGGACAATTTATTTACTTTTTTGACTATTTACTTATTGATATGTAGCAGGGTTTTTTTTTAATTTATGTAAAACACCTGTAAACTGTTAAAAATTTGTAATCTATTGTACCTGTTGGAGTTTCACAGGATTTTATATTCCTCTGCCATTTCTTTGAGAATACATTTTTTATTTTGTCTGATATTTTGAATTTGTGTTTCTTACATTCTTCTTCAGGATCATCAGAAGAATCTGCTATGCCTTCAGTGGTATTAAATCCAACTTCTAAAGTATAAAACAGAAATTAGAAGATGATAAGAAACTTCCCCTGTTTTCCCAGAACAGAAAGACTATAAATTTGTAAAGCTATTTGAGCTCAACTGCTGGTGTATTGATGTTCTGCTGCAGCTGGTTTGTTCACAGTAGGCTACAATACAATAAAAGTACACAATCATGTATAAAATGGTGTTTATAGTGCTAAAAATCTCTAAATGAAAATTCAAACTGAGCTTCGCTAATTTACAGTTTCAGAAAAAAACAATGACTAGTAAAGAAGAATTCAAGAAAAAAGAGAAAGAGAAAAACATGAAAAACACATTGTCTCATTTTACCTGACTGAGCTGTAGGGGTGAGAGGAGCTTCAATTTTTGATTTTCTCTTCAACTTTTCTTTCAAGAAGTTTTTCATTTTCATTTTTTGGGGTATTTTGAGTTTGTGCTTCTGACATTTTACTTTAGGTTTTCCAGGACGAACAGCTAGGCTCTCATCACATCTGATGTCTTCAACGACTTCAAGGTCTTTTTCTAAAAGGAGAAAGAAATCAGAAACAACCCTCATATCTGAATATATATTGAATTATCAACTAAGATGTTAATATAGTGTTTGTATATTGATACTCCTTAACTTTGAAATCAGTATGATAAACTTTATGCCTTTTACAAAGAAAGATTGAATTCAAAATACAACAAATCTCATAAATTACACTTGAAATATTGTTAAAATTGTTATTGATTTAGCTGTGAAAACTTTTTTTTAATAGCTAAAAATATATTTACAAGTTAAACGTAACCAAAATCTTAATAGGTCAGTGTAACCCTTCTTATTAATATTTATCATTGTGTTTTGGTAGTGACAAATTTGGGGAGAGGAAACATTTTCAAAACTTTCTGAAAATACAATACGAGAAAATTAACTGTACAATAACTAGAAATGTGTACCTTGGATATTATACAATTTGCATCCATACAAAATTTGTGGAAAAGAACACATTTTTTTCAAGACTTTTCCAACTCTGACTTTGAATCAATTCTGTAGAATGGCTCATATAGCCTAATTTTAAAAATAAAAAGTTTATTTAATAAACTATTGTTTCTAATGCTGCTATGAGGACTGACGGTCAATTGCATGCTGCAAAGTTTCGGACGTGACACTGACATCTACATATAAATGCTGGGTTCACTCTGCACGGGACTGAAATATGAAATATTAACGCATTAAAGCAATGTAAAGGCAGACAAATAGATCAAAGAAAAAAATCTTAACAAAATATTTTTGAAATTCTATTCCAATTATTGGTTAAAAAAAAGGAAAAAGAAAGAAAATGGATGGCTTGTAAATCTTACATGTCACTGTACACTGATGGATGAGCCGTTGCTTCTGCATTTGCACTTTACTAGAGCACCCTCAGCAATTTCAGAAGCACTCTCAGTGATTTGATTCAGGAACCGGGCCTGATCATATAGGCTACTGTAAATCTTGATTAGCAAAAAATAAGCTTAGAAAAAAACTGTTAATAAAGAATGGCGTTTATATGAATACAGTTTTTTGCCAATGGGTTTATTGTTTTCAGATTGCTTTCCTTTTTTGTCGTTTTTTTTTTTTTCTTGTTGAAAAAGTTAGGTTCAGTACAGGCACCAATATTTGCCGTATATGGTCGCATATAAACAGCTGCAAGACAAGAAGGCGTTGTTTTTCTTTTATATTATAAGCCTATATTTTATGCACTTAATAATCCATTTATAGATTTGTATTCAGCATCTGTAGCAGAGCAGAGGACAATGCCAGATTTGTCTTACCTTTCACTCTCCTAAAAGCCATTATCCAAAAATCGAAAACGGACTCGTCTTTCAACTTTAAGCTGTTTGAGCCCCTCACAAATTTTCAGGGGCGCCTAAAGGAGTTCAGTAAATTTGGCAACATCAGATTCAAATTTCCCGGCTCAATAACTAAACGTTGTTAGCCTTCTACACAAATAACACCTCTTTTCAATCGTAGTAACGTAAAAAAGCTGCTACTACTACTAACTTTCCTCAAAACGAGCTTTCCTCCTCAGTGGACAAAATTCATTGATCTCTATGCGGAGCGGAGGCGGTTGATCGACAGAATCGAAGGGACCGTCTGCAAAGTGCAAAAAGCGTTACTACAAAACAGTCAACAACTTCAATGTTACACACTGTAGTGTCACCAAATTCAGTTCACACATCAGTGCTCTCCTGCTGGTTATACCAAAACACTTGTTTTGGAAAAATATCTTTTTGCATAATTTTTATGATTTTGTTTTTATTATGAGTGTTGTAGCAGTGATGTGTGAACTGAATTTGGTGACAGAACAGTGTATTACAGTGAAGTTAATGAATATTTTTCAAAATAAAAAAATAATAAAAATTAGGTAAAAACACTTTTTTTTTTTCAAAAATAAGTAGTGTAGTATAACCAGCAGGACAGCAGTGATGTGTGAACTGAATTTGGTGACACTACAGTGTGTAACATTGACTGTTTTTGTAGTAACGCTTTTCAGGTTTTGCACTTTGCAGACGGTCCCTTCGAATCTGTCTATCAACCGCCTCCGCTCCGCATAGAGACCAATGAATCTATTGAGGAGGAAAGTTCGTTTTGAGGACAAATTAGGTTGTAGCTGCTTGTCTACGTTAGCCTACTGTCCCTGCGTCCCAATGTCCGTACTACCCATCCTAAATAGTATGTGAGATTAAAATAAGTGTGTCCCAAAGCATAGTGTATTGAAAAGAGTATGCCAAAAGTCCCCGGATGGTCTACTATTTCTGGTAGATTTTCGAAGTGTGGATCCGTGCACACTATAAAGGCTAATATTGCCCACAACCCATTGCGCGTTGGACGCGGATTCAGTTCAGAACTACAAACACGAGTAAAAAGTGTTAAAAAACTACAAAACATGGCGAATATGCACGATCGACGCTGAGAGGTTGTTTGAGTGACTAATAATCAGTTCAAACTGATAGAAAATATTTATTTAATGTTATATGTTATTTTTCATCTGCAAATACCAGTGTGGACTTTTATAAAGATCTGATTGGCCATTAACTTTTAAATGCATCATTATGCATTAATATGAGGAGAGTTCTCCACATGAAAGACTCGCGACTGCAGATCAACGTGCTGCATTTCTCTCCGATACGGTAGGAAATTAGCTAAATGAAATGTGGAGGATGTAAGATGATTGACAGGCCAGTTTACGGTGACTGGATGCGACAGAGAGCAAAGACGCAATTGTATGACGTGATAGTATGTCCCAAAGCTTGTCTACTCTCTTGCTACACACTCAAAAGTTCTTTTTGTTCACAGAAAGAGTACATACTTTTAGGGCGTAGTATAAGTAGGCGAATTGGGACGCAGCATACGACTGAAAAGAGGTGGCATTTCCTATACTTTACCATGTTGCCGAAGTGGGCGTGGGGGTATGATGTGGAGAGTCCCACAATGATATGACTTAATCTTGTTAATACTTATATTGTAGTTTTGGTTAAAGTGATTCTTTTTCTAGTTACAATAATGGATGCTTCTCTATAGCTACATAAAGTACCCATGAAATCAAAATGGACAATTCTTATTTTTATGGAATACTGCAGTAATTTATTATAAATAGTAGCCTACATAATTATTTTATTTTTTTTAAAATTCACGTGCTTTCATAGTCTTTAATCAAAGTAATTTCCCCTCGCTCTTGCAGCGACATCTTCCCAGCTAACAAGCATTCTCAGAACTCAAAGTTATGAACAAACAATCTTCCAGTAACATTAATATAGCATTTGTTCAAAGTTATCTGGTCTTTAAAAATGTTCTCAAAATGTTAGAACAAAAACATTATTTATGTATGGAACTTTTTTTTTTTTCTCTCTGAAACATTTTATTGGATGCTCATTAACATTTCGTTATAAGCAAGGTGGATGTTCATTTAAAAATGTTAGGCTACTGCTTGTTTCAGAATGTTTAGAGAACATTCAAATGTCCCATAATGTTTGCAAAATTATATAATGAAAAGCCTACAATCTGTCACTCACATGACATCACAGCAAAAGCAAATCACAACCATCCATCGATCCAGTCAGTTCCCCATGGACAACATCAACTCTTGCCATTACATTTTTTCTTGTTCGAGAAGCTGTTTCTCTAGTAGGGTGATTGCCCTAAAGTATGGACACCTAAAGCCCAAAGTATACTTTCACTTTTAAGGTGTATGCAAGTGATAGCGTATATAGTGCGCGTGAGGCGAACGTGCGTACTGTATGTGCACCACCGGATATTTGGAACCAAGCGTACTTGTACGTGCAGGTCACACATGCGCATATAATTTTTTGTTTTTTGTTTATCCATAAGGTGGCAACCATGCCTTAGGGGCGTCGATTCACAAGGTATTCAAAGAAAAACTGCATAAACAGAACAGACTCCGGTTACGCTATGTGTGTATGCGAAAAAAAAATTAAGTATACCCAGGGCTTAAGGTCTGTTTGTAGGTCCCCCATAAATACATGAATGCCAGTGAAACTGTGTGTTATGTGATCAAAATAACATGTCCAGTCATTTATGAGGGTGCAGCAATCATCAAACAGGAAGCACCTTGTGTGAAGACCACCCAAAGCCCAGGGACAAAGAGCACACCTGTTTTGTTATTTGTCCCAGGAAACTCCAGTAATTTGTATGGTCCAAACCTCCTTATATGAATAATCACATCAATATATTATTACAAGGTTAATCACATCATCAATATATTATTGTACATTTGTGACCTATTCAAGTTCCGTATTCAAGTTACGGAAAAAACGAACTGGCGTCGTGTCAATTAAAGGTGGTACAGAGGATGTTTTCGTCGACTGAGTTTTTGAAATGAGCACATGCGAAAGAACAATCCCCCTCCTTCACAGCTCATTTCAAGTGAACGCCTCCCAAAACTTGTGCACGAGTGTTTGTTTACCACCGGCATTTGCTGTGTTATTAAGCCGGGCACACATTTTACGACTAGCTAAAACATTCTGACTGTGCTCAACATACAGTACAGCGATAGTTTCCTGCTTCTGAAGCAGATTTATATTCTTTCACATGGAATTTGAACACCGACTGTAATCGCAGACTGAACGCAACTGGCTCTGACTGGACGCGTTTGAGCGCGATCAGTCATAAGTATCAATTTACATTCATAATCGGCCTTACAATCGTTAAGCCGCGCACACACTTAGTGGATTCATTATGTCGGACTCACCGCAGGTAACTCATAATCTGCATTTGTTACTCCTGTCTCCTGACAAAAACATTGCATGCGGCGCATGTAGAGTGTGGAAAGTTACTGGAGCGCGCAGTCGCGTGTCTCTCACAAGGAACATCACGGCAGTGATTGACAAGCCAGAGGGCCAATCGTTTACGCGATGATCGCGTAAACGATTGGCTGATGTTTTTAAGGCCCTACCTCGTGCACAGATGATGTATATTAATAATATTCCTTTCAGTGCACCTAATAAATAGTCTTTTATCACTTAGTAAAGACAGTTTCAAGTAATATTGCAAAAATGTATAAAACAAAACATCCTCTTTACCACCTTTAAGCTTTTTCCCTAAGTTGAATAGGAAAGGCGTAGGACGTAGCGTAAGCTTTTTGAGCTGCAAGAGGCATTACACATTCTTCGTAACTTGAATACAGGAGACGGTCTGGCAGAAGCTAGATATTTTACTTCATAACTTGTTAAATATGGATTTTTTTTTTTACACAAATGCATCACTTCGCTTCAGAAGGCCTTTATTAACCCCCCGGAGCCATGTGGAGTACGTTTATGATGGATGGATGTGGATGGAGACACTTTCTTCAGCTGGTATCACTCACTGCCAGTATAAAGCTTGGCTGCTTAATTTCAGTATTAGCAGATGCAAAACATTAATAAAGGTGACAACATAGGAAAACAGGAATTTTGAGTTTGTGATAGCGATTCCTATATAGAAAATCACCTCCAGCTGCTGTTTCTTACCCTCATGTCATTCCAAACTGGTGCAATAATTTAAAATTATTTTAATAAATTATTGTGGTGCAATAATTCATGATAATAAAAAAGTTAAAAAATAAAAAAAAATTAAAGGGGGGGGGGGGGGTTAAATAAGAGTTATAGTATGTAAAAATAATATTTTATAATTGTTTAAACCTTAAGTTGGTACAACAATGCAGATGGACTTTAGGTATCATATAAAACTGTTTTAAGAGGTAAGCCATCTAGACCATTAACATATTTAAGTTTACTTCAGTTTCACATTTTGTCATGCCAAAATCTTTAAAAATTAAAAATGTAAAAAAAAAATCAACTTCTGAATAAGACACTTTTCTCTCTCTTTTTTCCCTTAATTTCTGTCAGAAGAAAGAAAGACCGACAAAAAAAAGTATAAACATCAGTAGCAAGATAGATCTGATGATGAAGAAAAGCCTGAATAGTGATGCCCAGTTTGCTTTTTTGTTGGATGAAGGAATTAATTATTGTGTAGTAGACTGCTTTGTACAACCAGTGCAGTACAAACTGAAGTCAGTTACTGATTCCAAATTACATGACAAAAAATGTAGTTAGTAACATGATCCATTGCTTTACACATTTAAGGTAATAAACCAAAATTTATCCAGACCTTGAACATTTCATTCATTAATACAGTTTATTAGTTTAAAAAAATGGTAATAAAATATGACAAGATCTCAGAGTTAAACTGTGACAGAAAAAAAATCATCTTTATTATGTCAGATAACAATTATGCAAAACATGGTCAGATCAAAGTGTCTGAATAATTTTTTGTCCCAACTTTTTATCAATTTTACTGGAAGTCCACTGTATGAAGAATGTTTATGTCACAGTTTACTTTATTTTGATATCCTCACTTACATAAATGAACTACAGTGTCCTGCACCCACTAGTAAAAATATATTAAAAAATGAATAATTTTTGGTTTGGCTGTAATCTGACTACTTTTAGATTACTTTTGACCTAACTCGTCTATCACGTTAATTTGAACAGGATAATCTTGTACCATTTTGATATAAAAATTCAAATAGAAAGAAAATATATTCCATTCAACAACATGGAGTGCATTAATATTACATTTAATCAGCGTTTCCCAGACTGGGGTTCATGAGTTTAATGAAAAGCTATTAAGTAATTAAATCATAAATATTTTTTAAAAATAATAAAATAAAATAATAATAATAATAATTTTAAAATAAAAACAATCAATCAATCAAAATAAAAAAGATTTAAAAAAATTACCTGCATGTCATGTAACCAACATCAGAGAACCATGAAATCAATTTTATTATTATTATTATTATTATTATTGACATAATTTTATTATTGACCTAACTTCTCAGGGGGTCTTCAAATAAATTATTTTGGAGGTTCAGTTGACAAAAAAGTTAGGGAATCTCTACATTGTAAATATGAAATGATGTGAATTTGACAAAAGCCTTCCAGAGACAGTAATACATGGTTAAACGACTCACTGAGTGATAATTCAAATAGTAATTAATGTGTTCGTCAGGAGCTGATTAGATGTTGCAATGTTGAGAAAACACTTCTTAAAAGTGAAATGATTTCTGTGAATCCAGTGATCAAATGCTGGTCACAGTTTTCAGTGATAGTGGCTGGTCTGTGTGTGTGTGTGTGTGTGTGTGTGTGTGTGTGTGTGTGTGTGCTTTTGTTTATATTACATTGTGGGGACCAAATGTCCCCATGATGTAATGAAGCTCTAGCGCAAGTTCTGCTGGGAAGACTCAAATGTTACGTCACTTATCAATTCAGATCTAACCAATCATTATCTAACACTTGGAGTATAAAAGATCAGCACTTACGCTTGTCTGAGTTCGCAGATGCTGACGGAAACTTTCAGTTAACGGAGCGTCAGTCGCAAACCAATTTGCTATGTCTCCTAACAGATATACCGTGTGCGATTATTCAGATTCCGAGGAGGATTTCGTTCCACCATCTCCTCTTCCCCTGCGTCGTAGTACGCGCATTCAGTGCCGCGACACCTCATGGGTTCAGTGGCCCTCGGACAAAATAATCAACACTCTCGAGGCTGTCGGAATCCCGGTCAGCCAAGGATTATCCAGAGAAGACTTGCTTCTCATGGCCCAAAATACCCTAGGCAGTCCACCTATCACGGCCGACACCGCTGCTTCAACTTCAGCGCCGTCAGGCCACACCAAACAAGTCGGAAAGAAGAGGGCCGCCAAGTCGTCTTCTCCACATTCAGCCAAAAGATCCTCGCAGTCTGCACGGATAACATCTCCTCCGACCGTTTCCGGACCTGTGGATATTAATTCGCAGCTCATTCAGGTTGTTCAAAGCCTTTCTGACACCGTTAAAGGCTTAGAATCAAAGGTTTCGAAATTTGAAAATTCCTTTGCGTCCTCTAACCTTTCAGCAAATTCTTTTCCAAGCGCTCTAGCAACTCCAACGGATTTTCCTCCACCTGCCGGATTAAACTTTTCATCGTGTGTGCCTTCGACCTCTTCTGCCTTGCCAGCTTCTCTTACGATCCAGACGCCATTCCAACATGCTTCGGCCGTGCCCGCTACGCCAAACTTCAGTCTCTCCACGGCTGTTCCAGCTCAAGAGTTTGGTAGGAGTTTTGTTTCACCTGCTGCAGTAACGGTGTCACCCCAAATAAGAGCTAACATCATCCAAGGTAAGAACATAAACCTGGCAACCTTATTGCTTCCTTCACCTGCAGCTGACAGACAAATGGTTGACTGTGGTGACGTGGCAGTCTTTCTCAAAACGTCCGATCCCAGATTACAACGAACTCTCTCATTTGGCGAATTCGTTATTGCTTTCAGCATCTACCGAGACATTCTGTGCCAAGTGTTCCCAGATCGAAGGGAAGAGCTCGATCTTTACCTAACCATGATGGCGGATTTTAATCAAAGATATGGAGGAACTCTATTTTACGAATATCACAAATCTTTTTCTGCCAAATCCGCTTCTTACATTTGCCTGTACAACACAAAACTGAACTGGTCAGTTACCGACACCGAACTGCTCGTCCGTCATTTTGGCGGTCAAAAGATCTTAGCATGCACTATATGTAGCGCTCACGGACACTCGGCTTCATTCTGCCCTAAAGCATTCGCTACTAAAGACCCGGCCGCTGCCCATAGTGCTGAAAACGTAAGCGCTCCTCTCGACCGTAAAGGTCGCCCTATTGTGGAGTTTAACGGCATTAGCCTATGTAATAATTTCAATGAGTCTGTGTGTTCCTTTTCTCAATGTAAATTTGCTCATATTTGTAGCTTTTGCAAGGATCCACACCCGAAATCAGTCTGCCCTCGCCGGTACAGGCCAGCAACCCGAGGGAAGACCCAAATTCAGAAAAAATTCTGAACAGACACCCATCAACACCTATTAATATTCCAGTCCTCTCTAGCTACCTCTCTTCTCACCCCGATCCAACTTTCGTTGATTACTTAATCACCGGTCTGTCTCAAGGGTTTCGGGTGGGCATCCTTTCCCATCTTACATCTTCTTTTGTGACAAAAAACCTTCGATCCGCTTTATCAGAGCCTGATGTGGTTTCAGCTCTGTTAGAGAAGGAAGTAAATAAAGGTTACGTTATTGGCCCTTTTGCTTCTCCTCCCTTTTCTCCTTTTCGGATCAATTCTATCGGCGTTGCTACTCGTAAATATTCTGGTAAAAAACGTCTCATCTTCGACATGTCTTCTCCTCATTCTATTCATACCGCAAGTGTTAACGAACTAATCCCTTTAGCTCCGTTTTCTCTGCATTATGCTTCAGTCGACCATGCCATTCATTTAATCAAGATAGCCGGTCAAGGCGCTTGGCTGGCTAAAGCCGACATTACTGATGCTTTCAAGACTATGCCCATTCACCCCTCCGACTGGCCATTATTCGGCGTTAGATGGGAATCAAAATTTTACTTTGCAGTGAGGCTCACGTTCGGGTGTAGAAGTAGTCCCCATATTTTTAATTCTCTTTCTGAAGCCCTGTGTTGGATCCTGCTAAACGCCTGTAAACTTCCATTCGTTCTACATTTGCTCGACGATTTTCTGCTGATCGATTTTCCTTCTTCCCAATCTTCAATTCTCGACACGCTTAAGCAAGTTTTTAGTGATATCGGCGTTCCCCTTTCAGAGGAAAAAACCATGGGCCCCTCAACTTCGCTAGAATTTCTCGGCATCTTACTCGATACTGTCAACATGCAAGCCTCTCTTCCAAACGAGAAGCTTTTACGAATTAGGGAGTTTCTGGAAACTTTTTCTTCGTTACCTTCCGTATCTAAGCGCGTCATGCTTTCTCTGCTCGGTCACTTAAATTTCGCTATGAGTATTATTCCTCAAGGCAGGACATTTATTTCTCGGCTGTTAACTCTCGCGCACTCCGTGCCAAAATTAAGCGACCCAATTCAGGTAGACGAAGGGTGTTTGTCTGATCTCAGCTTTTGGTCTCGCTTAATAAATCATTGGAACGGTATTTCCTTTTTCTATAATGATGTTCCTGAATCATCCATAGATTTGCAATTGTTCACTGACGCTGCCCCCTCTATCGGTTTCGGGGGGTTTTTTAAAGGGCAATGGTTTGCCGAGGAATGGCCAAAAGCATTTCCCAAGCCTGAATCAGGTTCCGTCTCTTCCGCTCTTCATGAAATCTACCCTTTGGCGGTAGCCAGTGTTCTCTGGGGCTCCGAGTGGTCTCGCAAACGTATTATGATGTTTTGCGATAACGAAGCCACGGTCGCTATCATCAACAAAGGTAGATCTTCCTCTCTGTTGATCATGCCAGTTCTAAGACGTTTAATTTGGCAATCCGTCGTTCATAATTTTATTATTTTGGCCGCGCACATTCCTGGTCACCGTAATATCATTGCTGACTCTCTTTCTCGCTTTCGTTTCCAGGCTTTCAGACGGCTCTGCCCTTCAGCCAATCAGGATCCAACACCATGCCCTCCACTAGCAAGGATCATATTAAATTAGACCAATTGCTCATATCGGCTAGTCACTATATCTCCAAAGGCGTGGCTCCTTCCACACTTAAAGCTTATACTTCAGCATGGTCTTCATTTCTTATGTTTTGTTTTTCCCTTCAGATTTCTTTATTTCCCATTCTAATATCGACCGTCTGTGCTTTTCTAGTTCACAATTTTGAAAATCGCAAACTTAAAATTTCTTCCATCCGTAGGTCGCTCGCAGGCATTCAATTTTATGCAAGATATTTTAATCCTAATTACCCAAGTCTTTTCTCCGTGCCATCCATTCGCTTATTACTCAAAGGGATGGCTAACTCGTCCAGCAAACCTCCAGATCACCGCCTTCCAATTACTTTGTCTATTTTACAAAGATTAATTCTTTCCATCCGCAACGGTCTCTTTTCCCCTTATATTAACATTTTGCTGGAAGCAGTGTTTCTATCAGCCTTCTACGGTTTCATGCGCCCAGGGGAATTTACTTCAGATTCTAAACATTTCAATCCTGCCCTTGGTCTGTCTTTTTCTGATTTAGGTTTTTCACCCAATTTCTTTACTCTTTTTCTGAAGCATTCTAAGAATGATTCTCAAGGATCTGGTGTCACTCTAACCTTTTCTAAACTTAATAACAGCTTCTGTCCTTTCAATTCCATGATCAAATATCTCAAAGTCCGGCCTAAAACTCTCGATCATTTTCCCCTTTTCCTCTTACCTGATGGAGCACCCCTCACTAAAGCTTGGTTCAGGACTCATTTAGCTACCACCATAGAAAGCTGCAGCCTTTCCCCCTCGCTATATACTGGTCACTCTTTTAGGATCGGGGCTGCCACCACAGCAGCCCAACGAGGAGTTTCATCTTCAGCCATCAAGCTCCTGGGCAGATGGTCCTCCTCTGCATTCGAATCCTATATTAGACCAGATTCTAAAACCATCCTCGAAGCTCAACAAGCTCTCTCAAGTCAAGTTTAAGGTAAAATCATGCAAATACTGGTGGTGGTGTTTTCGTATTTCATTTAATCATTTCCAGCTTCTATAGCTGTTCAATTTTTGGGGGCTCGTGCGGCCTCATCTCTGTGTGGCCTATCGTGGCCGTGTGACCCATTGCGGCTTTGTCTCTGTGTGGCCGATCGCGGCCTCGTCTCTGTGTGGCCTATTGTGGCTGTGTGGCCCATTGCGGCCTTGTCTCTGCGTGGCCGATCGTGGCCTTGTCTCCGTGTGGCCTATCGTGGCTGCGTGGCCGATCACGGCCTTGTCTCTGTGTGGCCTATCGTGGCTGTGTGGCCGATCGCGGCCTCGTCTCTGTGTGGCCTATCGTGGCTGTGCGGCCGATCGCGGCCTTGTCTCTATGTGCCTATCGTGGCGTGTGGCCGATCGCGGCCTTGTCTCTGTGTGGCCTATCGTGGCTGTGTGGCCGATCGCGGCCTTGTCTCTGTGTGGCCCATCGTGGCCGTGTGGCCGATCGCGGCCTTGTCTCTGTGTAGCCTATCGTGGCTGCGTGGCCGACTGCGGCCTCCTCTCCGTGTTGCTTGTTTTCCTTGTCGCTCTCTTCCTTTTACGTTTTAATATGTTTTTCTCTGTTTCAGGAACTGCAAGATTCTTCTCGGGTGGGTATTCATTCCCCCTCACAGTTTTGAGGGGAAGTGGGCTCCGTCCCGGCAGTCACGTCTCACCACCATTTTTGGGGGTTGGCTACGCCCCTGCCTTCAGCTTCAGGCAGGATACGCAACGTCTGCAACCCTCAGTATCGTGAGCTACGGACGGGGCCTACGCCAAAGATCATAAACTTTCTATATATTCTGCTTACCGTTCGGTAATAAATATCAGTGTTACGTCATTTTGCCTCCTGAGTCTTTCTGGTAGAAATGAAGCTCTAGCGCAAGTTCTGCTGGGAAGACTCAAATGTTACGTCACTTATCAATTCAGATCTAACCAATCATTATCTAACACTTGGAGTATAAAAGATCAGCACTTACGCTTGTCTGAGTTCGCAGATGCTGACGGAAACTTTCACCTCCATCCTCCCCACCACCACCAGGATGGTCCCTGTCCATACTCCTCGGGGGTTGGCTACGCCCCTGCCTTCAGCTTCAGGCAGGATACGCAACGTCTGCAACCCTCAGTATCGTGAGCTACGGACGGGGCCTACGCCAAAGATCATAAACTTTCTATATATTCTGCTTACCGTTCGGTAATAAATATCAGTGTTACGTCATTTTGCCTCCTGAGTCTTTCTGGTAGAAATATAAACCTGAGTTCACCTACATCGTGGGGACCAGCCAGCGGTCCCCACAATGTAAATGGGTTTATAAATCATATAGAATGAGTTTTTGTGAAAAAGTAAAAGTTTGCACAGTTTCCTGTGAGGGTTAGGTTTAGGGGTAGGGGCAGGGTAGGGGGATAGAATGTACAGTTTGTTCAGTGTAAAATGCATTGAAGTCTATGGAAAGTCCCCACAATTCACAAAAACAAACATGTGTGTGTGTGTGTGTGTGTGTGTGTGTGTGTGTGTGATTCCACAAACCTAGAAGACATTCTGAAGGCCTATATGCTGTAGGCTTTTGTAGAAAGGAAAAGAGAAAAAAAAGTAGTAGCAGGGAGAATCAATGAATTGTGAATACTTAATAACATGTAATCAAGTCATCAATAAAAAAGTAGTCTGATTATGAGTATTTTAAAATGTAATACGATTTAATTACAAGTACTTAATTTTTGCAATCTGATTATGTAATCCAGATAACATATAATCAGTTACTACCCACTGTCTACAGCTTACTAGTATCAGTGTAATTAGTATAAAACTCAAAGAAGATCATGCTGAACACTAAAGTAGCAGCTTGTCAAATAAACTGCAGGTGGCAGTATAGCATCTGGTAAACTGATCTGGACACAGCCTGGAAACCCCACAAAAGACCAGATAAGGTCAGAGCCCACTCTCAATGAGGCTCTTTTTCCTTTGGCTGGAAGTGAAACTAGAAATAAAAGTGAAATTGAAACTGAATGTTCGCTTTTCTTTTGGGTTTTCCACAAGCCTTTCCAGGAAATAACTTAAGTGCAGATCAGTAAAGCACCTCGTCAAAGCAAAGAGAAGAAACGGTGCGTCACTAACAAATGACAGCATATTTTTATTTTTTACTTGTATTCTTGCAGTTTTATAATAAAATCACAAAATAGGCATTATGTTGCATGTTTTTTTTTAATTATTGTTTTAAATTTGTAAAATGCTACATTAACATAAACCATTTGTGTTGGGAGTACATGAATCATTTATGTTGCATTGATTGAAACTGGGCAGTGGATTTCTAGTTCCCAGCATGCTTTGCTTAGGGATAGATCGGGAGAGTAAATGTTGAAATTAAGTGCTGTTTGATGTGTTTTTAGTAAAGGGAAATACCTTTTAAAGTTTGATGTTCAGTTATATTTAACATTTAAAAGAATTTGTTATGTCGATTTCTTTTTGAGGTTACCATTAAGCTGAAGTGTAGACCTCGTGACTGTGGGTGGCTAAATAAAAATAATCTATGCTGTTCTCAACAAGCTTAAAAGGGTTAGATCACCCAGAAATGAAAATTCTGCCATTTGTTACTCACCCTCATGCTGCCTTATGAATCAGCCTGTCGAATCAGAAGAGCGCCAGTCACATGATTTCAGCAGTTTAGCGGTTTGACGCGCGATCTGAATCATGATTCAATACGCTGATTCATAACGCTCCGAAGCTTCCTGAAGCAGTGTTTTGAAATCGGCCATCACTAAATAAGTCGTTATTTTTTTTTTTTTTTTTTTGGTGCACCAAAAATATTCTCGTCGCTTTATAATATTAATATTGAACCACTGTACTCACATGAACTGATTTAAATATAGTACATTAATGGATCTTGAGAGAGGAAATGTCATTGCTGGCTATGGAGGCCTCACTGAGCCATCGGATTTCATCAAAAATATCTTAATTTGTGTTCTGAAGATTAATGAAGGTCTTACAGGTATGGAACTGAGGGTGAGTAATAAAAGACAGAATTTTCATTTTTGGGTGAACTAACCCTTTAACCCTCATATTATCTTTGGGGTCTATTTGACCCCACGCAATGTTTAACGCCTCAAAATATGGTTGACATCTTTTTTTTTGCTTCATATTTGATGACTGGGGGTGGGGGGGCGTCATAATTCTCATGAAAACATAGATGAGGAGAATCCAGACATCCTGCTCAGAATGAGATTCTTAGTGTTTTCTCTTCTGTTGTCTCTCAACCACAAGGAGGTGCATTACCTTTCAAAAACAGCAATTTATTATTGTCCCGTCCCCCACTTAATTGATAGGGTAAAGCCATGGCCAAAAATTTGGTGGTTCTCTGCAGTGGGTTCTAGTCTCAGAAACCCTCATTAGATGAACTGCTTGTTAAAAGTTTGCTGCTTTTGTTGTGGTGTTGATCAGATGCCTTTTACATACAGTATTTGCAAAACGCTTCATTGGCGAAAACAAACAAATAAACAGCAGAAGACTAAAAGAAGTTATTTTTTCTGATGAAGCCCCCATCCGGCTGTTTGAGAAATCAATAAGTACAATATCAGTTCTACCCCTCTCAACGGTCATGGAACATGTATGTGTGTGTACAACAGCTACTCACAACTTAAGCACAAGCGCACCTCTTCACTACGATGGTAACAAAAAAAAAAGCCTATGCACAAGCGTAGTGACGAACTTCCGTTGGCGCCAGAAGTCGGCATATCAGTTTCCGGTTTACTTGCGCGACTATCAAAATGTCTGTTTTTTCTTGATGACTCCAGGATTTGCCTAAAATAAGCATCAGCGATGTTCAACGCATCATTGATGCCTGGTCCCCTGCTCCAACAAGCAGCCGGGACAAAGGTTTGAAAATCTACATATCTAGTTATTTGCATAACTATGAAGGTAAGTGGTTGGTGTGCCATCAGATAGCGGCTAAGATAGTTAGCGACGTGTTTGTTTTTAGTGTAATATTAGTATAGAAGCTTTTTTTTAAACCCAATCTGTTCGTTTTTTGGTGATAATTGTAATATCAACTGTATTAACTTTATCTCCTCCTCAGTTTCTAATAAAGATCAGGGCACTGACAAGAGTCCATGCAGACTGATGTAGATGCAGTTAAAACAAATGTTTTTCTTTATTCATGCTCCAATAAACATTCTCAAAATGACTTGTTATAAGTTTTCCTTGTTCACAAACATGTATAAACAAAGTCCATATCTTGAAGACACAGAATATAATCACTCTTAAAATAAAGGTTCCAAAAGTAGCTTTTCAAAGCGAAGACCATAGAGCTATTTTTGGTTCCTCAAAGAACATTTCAGTTCAACATTTCTTCAATTTAAATAATCTTCTAAATCATTATACTCTTGATCGACTAAAGAATCTTTAGTGGAATGGAAAGGTTCCGTGGATGTGTAAGGTTCTTCATGGAACCAGTGATGCAAATAAAGAATGTGTGTATTAGATGTCATTTCAAACAAAGTAAAACAGCTTCAGTCAATTTTATTGTATCTGTCTCAAGGCAACAAAAATCAGCACAGACTCAGGTTCACATTTCCATTATAATTAAACAAAGATTCCTTTCAGTGTCACAGTCAGTGTTGAGGGAGGCACTGCTGAGTCACTGTAAACAGGCAAGATCATGTTGTTTAGAATAATTAGAGTGAAGAACGTCATCGAGGCTGAGGACACTGAAGGACTGACAGTGAGGAAGAGACGACACTGACTCATTACATATCATGACATATCGAGCACAGCCACCAAGATGATGCTGTAATACATGTCTGATACATCAGAGAAAAGAGGTTTTGTTTAGGTCTTAATAATATCTATTTTGAAGATTTGGTGCTCTCAAAACATGCTTAATAATTGCTTAATATTTTAATGGATGCTGTGATTTTTTCCCCCCACCAGGATTCTTGATTAATAAAATTCCTTTTGAATAAAATCTTACTGTCCTTAAAGGGTTAGTTCACCCAAAAATGAAAATTCTGTCATTTATTACTCATCCTCATGTCGTTCCACACCCGTAAGACCTTCATTGATCTTTGGAATGCACATTAAGATATTTTTGTTGAAATCCAATGGCTCCGTGAGGCCTCTATAGCCAGCAATGACATTTCCTCTCTCAAGATCCATTAATGTGCTAAAAACATATTTAAATCAGTTCATGTGAGTACAGTGGTTCAATATTAATATTATAAAGTGACAAGAATATTTTTGGTGCGCCAAAAACAAAATAACAACTTATATAGTGATGGCCGATTTCAAAACACTGCTTCAGGAAGCGTAAATGAGGCCGCAGCCATCTTAGTTGCACGTGACCGCACGTCACTCACGGATAACTGAAAATGGGCAAAGAGGCGGGATGTAGTAGGAGCCCATGCGACTTGTTGCTGAAACCACGCCCGCCTAGCATATCTATCTTAGATACTATCTAAAATATTAATAAAGATAACAATACCATTAGAAAGTACTAAAGTTTTACTGTCAATCTACGGTGATTTTTAAGATAACGTTATAACATTACATGCTCTAACACCAGTAGGCTAATTAATTTGTGTGGGGTGTGCAAATAACACAAAAAATCAACTGGGACTTCATACCTTTAATGAAAAAGAGATTGCGAGATGAATCCAATCCGTTGCACTTGGGTAAAATGTCCATGTAAAAAAGGCCCCAAAGTTATGTTAGTGTTGCTATTATTTAGTACAGTTGACCATAACGTGCTTTATGTTTCACTTTTACTCCCGTTTATTCAGTGCTTGTAATAGGGTAGCAAAGGCGCGCGCTGGTTTGTATATTATATCTGACGTCGCACAGTAGTATGCAGTACGATAGAGATGGTCAGTCGGTTGTCACGCAGTTAGTATTCAGTATGATAGAGATCATCGGTCGGTAAAATTATAATTGTGAGTGACACTTTCCTCAGCGTGTGCGTGAATGAGAAAAGTAAGTAAATCTGCTGCATTACTCGTGATATTGTATTTCTTTGACAGCTGTTATTTCTGATATTCGATATGGATGAGAGTTAGGAGTATAAGGGTCGTTACACGACCGTTGTGTTAAATATATCCACGTTCGTACGTTACTTTCTAGCTTCGGTCCACCTGACTCAGCACGTCGGGTTAAATGGGTCACATCGTGTTCAGACATGTTTATACTTTATTCAATACTTGTTGTTATGAATGTTAAGTACTCTGTGGCTGAGTAAAATATGAAGTGGTGTTAAATATCATTATCTGGACCGCTATTGATGCTTTAAAGTATATAGATGACAGTAAGTTCTATCTACGTTATTGATCACTTAATGCATGGTAGAAAATCTGAGAAGTGTTTGAATCCTTTCTCTCTGCTTACATTTTAGGGTTTAAGAGATATAGTCATATTCTGACTACTGTTTATTTTATGTTTGTAATGTGTATTAGTGCTTAAGGAGGAATGAGTGTATGCATATGTTTCCTTTATTCATTTGTATTTGTTCTCTCTTTATAGAAACCACACTCGAAATTACACTCACCTTTAAACTCACTCCTACAAGAAAGAGGAGGAATAAACAGAATAATAAGAATTATCTCTCCGCTCTTCATTTCATACTCTGGAATATTTGGCCTTAAGTGGTGTTCTGGCCGACACACCTGAGTGAACCTGGTGATAAACCCAGAATTAGCACCTAGACTGAGCGTCTACCCATTATCTTCACTTCAGTCCATTTCAAAACATAAAAAAACTTTTTGTTCATGAAAGCGTTAAATCCATGAAATCTTTATACATTATCCATCGTTTGCATTACATATCTAAGGAATGATTTGCTCCCCATCATCGTTCTTCAAGAAAGGATGCAATCTGAGCATCATTTATAATGTAAAACTCTATACGTACAGTACCAGATATCTGTATAACTCTCAAATGTTCTCTCAAACTAATGAGCACGTGTCCAAAGTAAAATTTTTCAAAATAGTGCAGCAGTTTTAGTTATAATATCCAAGCAGTGCTGTCAGAGTTGTATATCCTCCTGGTATTGTCATTGTAAATCTCAGGAACAAAACTTTTAGCCAATGCCACGACGATTCAACAACGTGTGTTCCGCATGCGAGCACATGTACACAGACTGACATCTGTGTCAAGTATGCAGCAAGCCATATATTGTATAAAATAATCCAGAAAAAAGGCACAAATACGGCTGAGATGCCAAATTCAGCGGCTGAAATGAGCTGCTGAGGTAACATGACGGCTCACAGACAGCAGCGCCAATCCACCTGTCACTCAAGTGACCACACCCTTAATTATGCAGAATTTTAAGGTTATATATATTTTAAACGGATGAGTTATAAAAAAATTCACCCCCCTCAGAGTTGTCATGAAAGGCAAAATTAGCAGTATAGACCAAAACACAATTTGAACCAGAGTGTAAACATGTTTTTTTTTTCTGCTGTAAACTTGGCTAATTTAACATGATGGTCAATGAGATTCTGCTCACTTCTGCAGCCTGTCCCTAGCGGCCAGTCGATGAATCACAGTTTAAGTTACTTCCGTACTGGCTTCACGAGAAACTGGGGGAGGTTGCCGCTTGGTTATGAATCAGTGTGTCGAATCAGCAGTTCGGAGCGGCAAAGTCACGTGATTTCAGCAGTTTGGTGGTTTGACACGCGATCCGAATCATGATTCGACACAAAAGATTTATAACGCTCCGAAGCTTCCTGAAGCAGTGTTTTGAAATCGGCCATCACTATATAAGTCGTTATTTTGGGGTTTTTTGGCGCACCAAAAATATTCTCGTCGCTGTATAATATTAATATTGAACCACTGTACTCACATGAACTGATTTAAATATGTGCCATCGGATTTCAACAAAAATACCTTATTTGTGTTCCGAAGATTAACGAAGGTCTTGGAACGACATGAGGGTGAGTAATAAATGACATTATTTTCATTTTTGGGTTAACTAACCCTTTAACATTTGAACATTAGTTTGCAAAAAATGTATATACCAACAAATACCAGTTACAAACAAGAGTAAATACTGATTGAAGGATTTTAGTAATGTAATATATAGATTGAAATACAGGGGTTGGAAAATGAAACTGAAACACTGGTCAATCTTCACTGATTTTACATTCATCAGAAAAGGCCCATTCACACCAAGAACGATAAAGATAATGATAAAGATAGTTCTAAAAATCGAAAAGATCGATTTTTTCCCAGCTGTTGCACGATGAAACACTGAGCCAATCAGAATCCGTTAATTTAAGGGCTCGCGCATTTAAAATTGCAGACGACATTGAGAGAAGTTAATCGCCGCGAGGTTCAGCAAAAGCCACTGTTTGACAACTCACTTTTCAAGGAAGAAAATGGATATATGGAATACAATCGGTCATTCCCTCGGAATAAACGGTAAGAAGTATTAACAATGAGATCATACCTAGCAAACAGAACAGAATTACCTCAGATATCCAGCGCTAGTTTCGACAACATTGTCTTGCTTCATTACTTTGAAGTTGCAGAGAAAAAAGACTAGCGTTGTTTTTATTCCAATATATTAACTTCATCAGCTAAATTCACTGTTAGATTAGATCGATTGCACTAGCTATTCACTCGAAACATCCCAGCAAACAATTGGACGTTACCGTTGAAAAGACGTCGCTCGGACACGTCCCGAAAAATAGTTGCAAAATGAAAATTGAACGGACCTCTTTGACCTCTTTATCTTATTAATCATATATTAAACTACACGTAGCTAAAAGTCAAAGTAACAATTATACATGCAACCCCAGAGAATTGTAGACATGTACAAACGTATCTGAATGCGTTTTTAGGAAATGTTCTGTGATACATATTTTTATCGATTTATGCCGTCCTACCGCGACTATTTTTGGCCAGGGATACGATGTTTGCTGGGATAGCATGCTGAGGACATCTGCTAGTTATGCCATGTAAATGCAACAAAAACAGCGAAAACAAGAGAACAAACAGAACATTAAACAGACCGTTATCGTTCGTTGATGTGGACGCAAATACAGTTATCGTTATAGTTATTGTTCTTGGTGTGAACGGGCCTTAAGAATCGAGCATGAAGGTTGAATTAGCAGAGCTGTATATAAAATATTGCAATCCACACACCATAATGGGAGACATATGAGAGTTCAAAAGAGGACAAATTGTTGGTGCGCATATCACTGGCTCATCTGTGACCAGGACAGCAAGTCTTTGTGATGTATTGAGAGCTGGTATTCAGGGTAATGTTGGCAAACCACCATGAAGGATGAACCACATCTAATGGGACTAACTGTCGACACAAGCTTTCTGATAGCAATGTCCGGGTACTAATCTGGATTGTATCCAAAACACATAAAACCACAGCTACCCAACTCACTGCAGAATTAAATTCACACTTCAACCTCCTGTTTCCATCGAAACTGTTCATCAGGAGCTCCACAGAGTCAATATTCATGGTTGTGCTGCTAAAGCCAAACCTTTGATCCTCATGCCAATGCCAAATGTGAGTTTCATTGGTCCCACCTGTGCAAATCTTGAACAATGTGAAACATGTATTGTTCTCTGATGAGTCCACCTTTACTGTCTTTCCCACATCTGTCGAAGTTACGTTGTGGAGAAACCCCAACGCTGTCATTTATTACTCACCCTCATGCAGTTCCACACCCATAAGACCTTCAGAATGCAAATTAAGATATTTTTGTTGAAATCCAATGGCTCCGTGAGGCCTTCATAGCCAGAAATGACATTTCCTCTCTCAAGATCCATTAATGTATTAAAAACATATTTAAATCAGTTCATGTGAGTACAGTGGTTCAATATTAATATTATAAAGTGATGAGAATATTTTTGGTGCGCCAAAAAAAACCAAAATAACGACTTATTTAGTGATGGCCGATTTCAAAACACTGCTTCAGGGAGCTTCGGAGCGTCATGAATCAGTGTGTCGAATCATGATTCGGATCGCGTGTCAAACCGCCAAACTGCTGAAATCATGTGACTTTAGCGCTCCGAACAGCTGATTCGACACGCTGATTCATTATGCTCCAATGCTCCTGGTTCCTCGCGGTGCAATTATATTTAACGGCTATCCCTTCACTGCAGACACGCTGAAATGGGCTAAATCCTTGATTGCAGTCTTTATGTCTCCGAATCATTAGGAGAGAATTAAAGCGATGTAAGTATTAAAATGTAATCTGGCATAATTTAGTTTACGGTTCAACTGAAAAAGGGTTGTTACTTACAAATATATATTCTAAAATTAAAGTATTTTGGAGATTAAAAACAATTTGACACTCTGAAAATTCAGCTTTGATCACAGGAATAAATTACATTTTAACATATATTCACATAGAAAAGTTATTTTAAATTGTAATAATATTTTTTAATATTACTGCATTTATAATATTACTGTTTTTGCTGTATTTTCTGTATCAAATTAAAGCTTTGGTGAGCAAAAGGGCCTTCTTTTAAAAATATTAAAATGCTTAATATTTTGGCTGCCAATGTACATCAATCCAACAATGTTTGGAAATAAGTAAAACTATTTTGTAGGTAGGGACGGGTTATGTGTCATGTTGCCTAATGGGATTGAAAATAACTGTTTTGTCCTTTGTTAAAATTGTATTGTTATATTCTGCATTGAATTTAATTATTGATATTTTATTGTAATAAATTTTGACAATAAGAAAAACAACCATTGACTTTACATTCATTTTTTTTTTTCAAATGTTAACGTATTGTTTAGGATTTTAGATACCTTTTATTTAACACAATGTGTGTAGCCAAGGATAACACAATGATACACATCTTTTACACATTTACACATCTTTGTGTTAACCTTTCAGACACATTTACTGTGTTAAAATCATTAACACAGTGACTGTATAGGAATCAACACAACAAACGTTGTCCCTAAACTCACCCATTGATGTGCAAGAATTTAACACAGTTTGAGTTAGTTTTAACACATCCTTTCTAAGAGTGTAGGTCCACCATAAATACATGAATGCCAGTGAAACTGTGTTATGTGATCAAAATAACATGTCCAGTCATTTATGAGGGTGGAGCAATCGTCAAACAGGAAGCACCTTAGAGGCCAGCGACACAGAGCATACCTGTCAAAACTCCTGTTTTTTTCCCCAGAGTCTCCCATATTTTACACCCATTTCCAACACCCCTTCTGTTTTGTTATTTGTCCCGGGAAACTCCAGTAATTTTTATGGTCCAAACCTCGTTATATATATAATCACATCAATATATTATTCCAAGGTTAATCACATAATCAATATATTATTGTACATTTGTGACCTATTCAAGTTCCGTATTCAAGTTACGGAAAAAACAAACTGGCGTTGTGTCAGTTAAGCTTTTTCCCTAAGTTGAATAGGAAAGGCAAAGGACGTAGTGTAAGCTTTTTAAACTGCAAGAGGCATTACACATTCTTCGTAACTTGAATACAGAGGACGGTCTGGCAGAAGCTAGATATTTTACTACATTTTTTTTTTTTTACACAAATGCATCACTTCGCTTCAGAAGGCCTTTATTAACCCCCTGGAGCCGTGTGTTGAAAGCTTGGGCTAATTTTGATTTGAAAGTGAACTAATCCTTTAAGTGAAAACACCCAAATATCATGCAATGGGATAAAATAGCTTCTCTTCTCTGCAAACGATAACATGAAGAATGTGAATATTTAACCAAGTCAAAAACAAAAAAGGTAAGCAGATATCCATATTAATTTCAGTATTAGCAGATGCAAAACATTAATAAAGGTGACAACATAGGAAAACAGGAATTTTGAGTTTGTGATAGCGATTCCTATATAGAAAATCACCTCCAGCTGCTGTTTGCGCCACAGCAATGACGTCATCATTTTCTTACCCTCATGTCATTCCAAACCTGTATGCAATTTACCAATGAAAGCACATTAATGTGTGGTGCAATAATTCATGTTAATAAAAAAGTTAAAAAAAAATAAATAAATAAAAATAAAAAGGGGGGGGGGGGGGGGGGGGGGGTTAAATAAGAGTTATAGTATGTAAAAATAATATTTTATAATATAATTGTGTAGTAGACTGCTTTGTACAACCAGTGCAGTACAAACTGAAGTCAGTTACTGATTCCAAATTACATGACAAAAAATGTAGTTAGTAACATGATCCATTACTTTACACATTTAAGGTAATAAACCAAAATTTATCCAGACCTTGAACATTTCATTCATTAATACAGTTTATTAGTTTAAAAAATGGTAATAAAATATGACAAGATCTCAGAGTTAAACTGTGTCAGAAAAAAAATTATCTTAATTATGTCAGATAACAATTAAGCAAAACATGGTCAGATCAAAGTGTCTGAATAATTTTTTGTCCCAACTTTTTATCAATTTTACTGGAAGTCCACTGTATGAAGAATGTTTATGTCACAGTTTACTTTATTTTGATATCCTCACTTACATAAATGAACTACAGTGTCCTGCACCCACTAGTAAAAATATATTAAAAAATGAATAATTTTTGGTTTGGCTGTAATCTGACTATCACGTTAATTTGAACAGGATAATCTTGTACCATTTTGATATAAAAATTCAAATAGAAAGAAAATATATTCCATTCAACAACATGGAGTGCATTAATATTACATTTCATCAGCGTTTCCCAGACTGGGGTTCATGAGTTTAATGAAACGATATTAAGTAATTAAATCATAAATATTTTTTAAAAATAATAAAATAAAATAATAATGTAATGTAACCAACATCAGAGAACCATGAAATCAATTTTATTATTATTATTATATTGACATAATTTTATTATTGACCTAACTTCTCAGGGGGTCTTCAAATAAATTATTTTGGAGGTTCAGTTGACAAAAAAGTTAGGGAATCTCTACATTGTAAATATGAAATGATGTGAATTTGACAAAAGCCTTCCAGAGACAGTAATACATGGTTAAACGACTCACTGAGTGATAATTCAAATAGTAATTAATGTGTTCGTCAGGAGCTGATTAGATGTTGCAATGTTGAGAAAACACTTCTTAAAAGTGAAATGATTTCTGTGAATCCAGTGATCAAATGCTGGTCACAGTTTTCAGTGATAGTGGCTGGTCTGTCTGTGTGTGTGTGTGTGTGATTCCACAAACCTAGAAGACATTCTGAAGGCCTATATGCTGTAGGCTTTTGTAGAAAGGAAAATTTAAAAGAGAAAAAAAAGTAGTAGCAGGGAGAATCAATGAATTGTGAATACTTAATAACATGTAATCAAGTCATCAATAAAAAAGTAGTCTGATTATGAGTATTTTAAAATGTAATACGATTTAATTACAAGTACTTAATTTTTGCAATCTGATTATGTAATCCAGATAACATATAATCAGTTACTACCCACTGTCTACAGCTCACTAGTATCAGTGTAATTAGTATAAAACTCAAAGAAGATCATGCTGTACAATTATCAAAGTCAGAAGGAAAGAGTTTAGTATGGAAAAAGATCATGCAAAAATGGCAGCTGCAGTGGGATAATGAAATTAAAGGGAAATTAAAGGGTAGGTATGGAAAGTAAGAAGGGAAATAAAAGGAAGGAACAAGTCATAATAAATAGGCTGAGGATTGGACATTGCAAGCTAAATAAAACTCTTCATGTTATAGGGAAACACCGGACAGGACTATGTGATGAATGTCAGGAGGAGGAATCAATTGAGCACATACTTATAACATGCAAGAAATATATGCAAGAAAGGCAAGAATTCAATAGTCAACTACGGGAAATGGGTATAGTAGAATATAATGTTAAAAATATAGTTATACATGGAAGTAATGACCAAGGACGAAGATACTTATTTAATTTTCTAAGGAGGACTGGACTGGAAGGACGAATTTAATTAACATAGTAAGTTAAAGTGAGACAGCAGATGGCAGTAATGCAACACTATGGATGCCAACTGCCATAAAACTCCAACGAAGAAGAAGAAGAGAGAAGTTAATCCCATACTCCAGTACAGCAGGTGGCTGATATGCACCTTAATTGCTAGTTGTCTCCCGCCAATAAAAATAGAAGAAGAAGAAGAGAAGTTAATCGCCGCGAGGTTCAGCAAAAGCCAACACTGTTTGACAACTCAACCCCCTTTTCAAGGATACTTTAAAGAAAATGGATATATGGAATACAATTGGTCATTCCCTCGGAATAAACGGTGAAAAGTATTAACAATGAGATCATTAGGCTATGCTAGCAAACAGAACAGAATGACCTCAGATATCCAGCGCTAGTTGGCACAACATTGTCTTACTTCCTTTGAAGTTGCAGTGTAAAAAGACTATGTGTAGTTTTTATTCCAATATATTGACTTCGTCATCTGAATTCACTGTTAGATTAGATCGATTACTCTATTTAACTACACTAACATACATGTCCTCTCATGGTTGAAAAATAGTTCCAAAATGAAATTTGAATGGACCTCTTTGACGTTATCTTATTAATTAGTATATAACTACACATAGCTAAAAGTCAAAGTAACAATTATACATGCAACCTCAGAGAATTGTAGTTGTAAACGTCCTACCGCGACTATTTTTGGCCAGGGACACGATGTTTGCTGGGATAGCATGCTGAGGACATCTGCTGGTTATGCCATGTAAATGCAACAAGAACAGCAAAAATAAACAGACTGTTATCGTTCGTTGGTGTGGACGCATTATAGTTATTGTTCTTCTTTCACACAGCAGGATTTTGAATCGCCAACAGGTCCAGATATTTAGCATGCCAAATATCTCACGGGCATCTGCGACTCGTCGGCGATTCTCTCAGATCGCGTCTTTGCTCATTCACACTGCGTGATTGTCACTCGTGTGAACGAGCACTGATTTGCCTGTGATTTCGGGCATTTGTCGGCTATTTCTCAAAACCTGTCGGCGAGCCAAAATCGGGGCTAAAATCGTGCAGTCTGAACTCGGCTTAACTGTTGACGCAAGAGGAATTTGTCTGAAAGGGATGTAACCTGGATTGTATCCAAAAAAACATAAAACCACAGCTACCCAACTCACTGCAGAATTAAATTCACACTTCAACCTCCTGTTTCCATCTAAACTGTTCATCAGGAGCTCCACAGAGTCAATATTCATGTTCGTGCTGCTATAGCCAAACCTTTGATTCTCATGCCAATGCCAAATATGAGTTTCATAGGTGCTAACAGTGCAAATCTTGGACTGTGAATAATGTGAAACATGTATTGTTCTCTGAGTCCACCTTCACTGTCTTTCTCAAATCTGTGGGAGTTACGGTGTGGAGAAGACCCAAAAAGGGTTAACACTCAGTGAAGCACGGTGGTGGATCAGTGATGGTTTAGGCTGCAAAATCATGGCATTCCCTACTGTGCATCAATGCCAAGGACTGCCGAACCATTCTGGAGGACCATGTGCACCTGATGCTTCAAACATTGTACCCTGAAGAGGGTGTCGTGTATGCATGATAATGCACCAATACACACAGCAAGACTGGTGACAGAAGGGTTTGATGAACATTAGGCAAGGCAATTTTATTTGTATAGCACATTTCATACACAATGGTAATTCAAAGTGCTTTACATAAAGAAGAATCAAATACATAATAATAAAAATGGAATGCATAAGAAATAGAAAATAACAGCAAAAACAGAGAATTCCGCTATCTGGATGGAAGAGCTAGGAAGTTTCATGGAGTTTTTTGTTGTCCGTCAGAGTGGATCTAAACAGATCTAGCCATCAGAGCGGATCTAAATGGATCTTCCTCACACGTCAGGACCGCTGTATAGCTCTACCTGTTAAGGCACTTCAAACTGATACACAAAGTTTCAATCTCCCCTTTTGCCAAGACACCTCATATTGAGCCACACAGCCCCAATCCCCCTTCCAGAGATATCTTAACTATGCAATGCAGTTCAAATTTCCCCTTTGGAAATTTCCTCTTTGGAAAGTGTCCTGACTGTAATCCAGAGATATCTTAACCATGCACCACAGCTCATTAAAGTGAAGTTGAACATCTTCTATATCATGAATGAGACACTTTGGAGTAGCAAGTCAGAAAATGTTTTCTTTCACCAGCATCACATAGGCCCCGTTTCTACCTGGTATTCAGATGCTTTTTGGTCGATCAGATCACAAGTTGGCAATGCTAAATACAGGTGTAAATGGGGTGTAAAATGTTTTGAGCTTGTCCACTTTCTACCACTTCCAGAGGTAGTTGAAAACTCATTCGACCGGATTGCTCTTTTATAGTGTAAACGCTCATGTGGTCGAATATGTTCAAACAGCCACAAAAGACCGCCTGCCCTCCACCTACTGGCCTAATGCGTAAACATTATGGGAAACTCGCTAGCCAGACAGGATTTAAACTTTGTCGGCTGAAAACCCAAGTTTGGTTTGAAGATGAAAAATTTATCAAGCACAATGTTCTTCACCATTCCTGATTTCTAATACACACTCACAGCATTCGTCTGGTCTTGAGGCTGTCAGAGCAGAAACGAAAGCTGATACTCTGTGTTTTTCTGTTGTCTCCGGTCAAGTTCATATGTAAATTGTGCGAGCTTATTTTGTCCATTAGATTGAAAGATCTGAAAAAATCCATACATTTACTCACCAATAGACCCTCCCCTTGAAGAAATCAGGACAGAAGTGGTGGGAACTGTACAAAAGTGACAGATTAAAACACCAGATGTAAACGGGTATGTGTCTTCCTCATCTACTCGTGATCAGATCGACCAAAATGCATCTTATACCCCCTTTCCACCAGCACGAACCAGGTGCTAGTTCAGAGCTAGTGCTGGTGCCAGTTCGGAGTTGGTTCAACTGACGAGCCTTCTAAGAACCAGTTTGCCTTTCCACGGGCTAGAGAGCCAGCACAGAGCCAGGTGTTGCGTCACTGTATACGTCTCATATTTCACAGCAAAACTAGCGCCGCAGCACCAAACACAAATACACCAGGCTCGTTTGAGATGCATCGGCTTCTCGCATAGCGATCGGCTCATGACATTAAAGCTCTGCAAGAACGATCCAAAAGTACAAGGAGTCGTATGCTCTACAAACGCTCCCGCGGATCCGCGGCACCCGCCGAATCGGTCCGCGCTGCTCCGATGCATCTCGAACAAGCCTTCCATTAACAATCGCGGATGTTAATGTTCACTACTGTTGATGCTAATGGCTTCTACATCGGCATCCAAACACGGCTCGCCGTAATTTGTATATAGACGGAGATTACTATTAGCTCGATTAGCTGCTATTTCAAAAATAGCGGTCACAAGTTTCTTGTTGGTCACGGTAACCCCGCCCCCAGCCCCTGACGCAAACGGTTCTTACTTCTAGCCCAGCAATGTTTTGGTGCTACTTACAAACCACTTTTTCTGGTTCGGAGCTGGTGCTTTGTGTGTCGAAAGACAAAGAACTGATCTGAAACTAGGCTCTGGCTCCGAACCAGCACTCAAACTGCCTTGGTGGAAAAGGGGTATGTATGACCTGGACACTCTTCTGGAAAGGAATTGGTTCAAAATCCCTCTGGTCACTGTAAAATACACTGATCAAAAAAAATTATAGGAACACTTTGAAAACACATCAGATCTCAATGGGGAAAAATATCATGCTGGATATCTATAGCCCTACAGAGGACTGAATTCAAAGACACCCCGAAAATAAAAGTGAAAAAATGATGCAGCAGGCTAGTCCATTTTGCTGAAATTTCATTGCAGCAACTCAAAATGTACTCAGTAGTTTGTATGGCCCCTACGTGCTTGTATGCATGCCTGACAACATTGGGGAATGATGACGATGGATGGTGTCCTGGGGTATTTCCTCCCAGATCTGGACCAGGGCATCATTGAGCTCCTGGACAGTCTGAGGTGCAACCTGGTGGCGTCGGATGGACCGAAACATAATGTCCCAGAGCCCTACAAATGTCCCTATTTGTAGGGCTTTGGCAGTGCTCATCCTGTTTCTCCTTGCACAAAGGAGCAGATACCGGTCCTGCTGATGGGTTAAGGACCTTCTACGTCCCTGTCCAGCTCTCCTAGAGTAACTGCCTGTCTCCTCAAATCAGTTTAATATCAGTCTCATTGTCCAACCCTTGTATGTCTAGATATTTTCTTGTATTTAAACATACTTGTATATGCATTTATAGATTGTAAGAATAATGCTTATATTTAGGGGGGGAAATTTTTCAGTTAAATGCAAAATATGCAAAAATATGTAAAAAGTATATAAAGTATATAAAAATGGTCAGACAACCTCCATTGGACCACTTGAGATGGACTATACCTATGTTCTTGACCTTGGTTTGAAGAGACATGTAAAATCATTATAGAAAAGAATAATATCAATGAGTTCTCAGTTGCAGCTGTTGTAACAGAGAGTGTCCTGTTCGATGAGTACTTTAGAGAAGAAGGCAGGGCAAGTCTCAGTGTCCGGCCTGCTTCTGTTTTCACTCAAACACGCTTCGATGCTGCACAAATCTGAGCTTGAAAGGTTGTTCTTCAGGTTCAGGACAGCAAGAATTTGCTGCTCACTAGTGGAGAATGACAACAAAGATCATTGATGAAACAACTCATTGTTCATTCTGCTAAAGCTATGGTTATGGCTGTGGCCTAGTATCTGCCTCTCAATAAAATAATCTTGCCCGCTCACATCTGACTCACCTAATGTCAGGATAGTCTCTTGCCAGAGTCGCAATGTCAAGTTGCAAACTCCCAAGATCCTGCAGTCTCAGAATCTCTGATAATTTGGGCAGTATTTGACAGAGCCATTCCTTGTTGGATCCCTAGAGAAGAGAATGGTACTTGATTTAGAAAACTTATTTAAATGTTTAAGAAGTATATTTGCAGTGCTGTTATCTTTACACAAACTACTTCTGCTTTCCCACAATTCATTGTGCTCTTTCAGACAAAGAATAGTGAAAAGAAAATGCATTAAATGGGTCCATATTTTGTCTGGGACTCAATGTCTTATTGTGTCTAAAACAATACAGTGGATATAAAAAGTCTTCACACCCCTGTTAAAAAAAAACTTTTTTTTGTGATGTTTTGTGATGTAAACATTATTAAATGCCACTGAAAATCAAACTGACACATTTCAGAGAAGTAAAAAAAGCTTGGAATAACTGTGCATAAGTGTGCACACCCCTGAACCACTGAAAACATTTAAAGCACCCTTTGATTTTATTACAGCACCCAGTTTGGATAGGCACTATCAGCTTGGCACATATTGACTATTTGAATATTTTCCCACTCTTCTTTGCAAAAACGTTCCAGATGTGTGAAATTGCAAGGACATCTCTTCTCTTGTGCATGCCCCACAACAGATTCAGGTCTGATCTCTGTCTTTGCTAATGCAAAACATTCACATCATTCTTTCCTGAAGCCATTCTTTTGTTGATTTGCATTTGTGTTTTGGAACACTGTCATGGTGCAAGGTGAAAGTTCTCTTGACTTTCAGCTTTCTAGCAGACTCCAGAAGGTTCTGTGCCAAAATTGACTGGTACTTGGAGCTATTCATGATTCTCTCCACCTTCACTATAGCAGTTCCAGCTGGAGTCAATGAGTGAATCATTATTGATTTTTATGTTTCTAGCATGTTATATGTTTGGCAACAGTTCTTTTAACCCTGCTTTTTGGAGTGTGTAGCTTTTCATTTCTTAAACAACCATGTAAGAAGACACATCTTGGCCATATTCCAGGATGACAATGTCAATATTCATCAGGCTCAAATTGTGAAAGAATGGTTGGGAGGGAGCATGAAGAATCATTTTCACACATGAATTGGCACCTCTGAGTCCAGACCTTAAAGTGACCAAAAATTGATGCACCTCTTGATGGAAATTAATGCTGTGATGATTTTCCATCAAAAGGTGCATCAGTTTTTGATTAAGATCTTGTATTGACAATTGCAAGAGTCAAACACTCTGTAAAGTCTCCTCCAGCACATCCCAAAGACTTTCAATGAATTTAAGAGTCTGGACTCAGAAGTGCCAATTCATGTAAGAAAATGATTCTTCATGCTCTCTCCCAACAATTTATAAATCAGTATTTTATAAAGCAAAGCTTTTTTTATCATTTTAAGGGAAAAAATTATAATTTTAAGGGAAAAATAAGTTTTTTAAATTTCATGGCATCAACACACCTCAAAAAAGTTGGGACAAGGCCATGTTTACCACTGTGTGGCATCCCCTCTTCTTTTTATAACAGTCTGCAAACGTCTAGGGACTGAGGAGACAAGTTGCTCAAGTTTAGGAATAGGAATGTTGTCCCATTCTTGTCTAATACAGGCTTCTAGTTGCTCAACTGTCTTAGGTCTTCTTTGTCACATCTTCCTCTTTATGATGCGCCAAATGTTTTCTATGGGTGAAAGATCTGGACTGCAGGCTGGCCATTTCAGTACCCGGATCCTTCTTCTACGCAGCCATGATGTTGTAATTGATGCAGTATGTGGTCTGGCATTGTCATGTTGGAAAAGGCAAAGTCTTCCCTGAAAGAGACGACATCTGGATGGGAGCATATGTTGTTCTAGAACTTGGATATACCTTTCAGCATTGATGGTGCCTTTCCAGATGTGTAAGCTGCCCATGCCACACGCACTCATGCAACCCCATACCATCAGAGATGCAGGCTTCTGAACTGAGCGCTGATAACAACTTGGGTTATCTGAACACAGAGATTGTTCTAGATTCTCTGAATCTTTGGATGATATTATGCACTGTAGATAATGATAACTTCAAACTCTTTGCACTTTTTCTCTGAGAAACTCCTTTCTGATATTGCTCCACTATTTATCGCCGCAGCATTGGGGGAATTGGTGATCCTCTGCCCATCTTGACTTCTGAGAGACACTGCCACTCTGAGAGGCTCTTTTTATACCCAATCATGTTGCCAATTGTAATTGTAAAGTGCAAATTGGTCCTCCAGCTGTTCTTTATATGTACATGTAACTTTTCCGGCCTCTTATTGCTACCTGTCCCAACTTTTTGGGATTTTGTAGCTCTCATGAAATCCAAAATGAGCCAATATTTAGCATGACATTTCAAAATGTCTCAATTTCAACATTTGATGTTATCTATATTCTATTTTGAATAAAATATAAGTTTATGAGATTTGTAAATTATTGCATTCCTTTTTTATTCACAATTTGTACAGTGTCCCAACTTTTTTGGAATCAGGTTTGTAAGACAGAATGTAAAACTATGTGAAAAAAAGCATTTAATAGGCTACTTAGAGTAAACAACTACAAGCCAATTATAATTAGAATATTTAATTATACTTTTAAGTACATCTCAATCAAGGAAAATCTGGCACCAAGCCTATTAAATTACAGCCATTCATTATTATTTTAGTTAAGCATCAGGTTGATTTGTGAACTGTGATTAAACACGCATGCACATACACAAACATATTTCCTTTCCTTCTTGTTTTTCTACATTAGATACTTTTGAAACTTTCTTAAGCACAAACTAAAAAAAAAAAAAATTGATTTAAAAAACTTTTCTTTTCTTTTTTTTGCCAACTAAAAGTATGATTCAGAAAAAAACAGAAATGTAGAGGAGAGAAACTAGAGGTTTCTGAGAATCCAAAACATAATGACAACCACATGTGTTAATCCACATTCCTGTGGCTTCCCTGAACGTTCCAGAAAGAAGTTGGATTGTGGAAGAGGAAAATATGATGATTTGTATATTTGTGCTCTATTCGAATGTGAATGAAAATGTAGAGTATTTTTCTGTGCATGTTTTGGTTGCATGTGAGTGTTTTTTCACACTGTACATGCAAATGTGTGGGTCTGGATGTAATCTCACCACTTTGGCAAACACAGAGCAGATTTTGCTGTTGTCGTGGCAGATGAACTCAGCAGCTGCTTCTTGCTGTTCTTTGTCCTTCAGTTTCAGTTTTCTCTTCATCATTCGTCTCACATACTCAACCATTACTTCTATATGCAGCTCAGCCAGCAGTTCCTATACACACACACACACACACACACAGACACACAGTCTCTAAAGATTATATGTCTATTTGCATCATGTTATAGAACTGTTAGCAATAAAATTTGCAGCAAAAGTGATTCTGACCTCTCGGCAGACAGGCTTTAGCTTTTTAAATTGATCCATGTTTTCCTCAAGCGCCTTCATCAGCTCCTCCACAACCTCACGATGTCCAGCAAACCAGGCTTGAGTCCACAGCTTACGGTACAGTGGCTGTACAGATAAACAAGTCTGGTTATTGCCAAAATGTAAGATTTAATTTAAGATATTTAGAGTAAATAAGCATCACAAACATGGATGTAAAGCGCATTATGTGATTTATCTAAGTACAGACACTTGTGTTGACCCTGGAACAATTTTCCTTAAAGGGAACCCCTGATATTAAGACTTGTATGGGTTAATATAACGTAAATTATGTCTCTTACTGAAATATGTAGTAGAAAACCCATGAAAGATTGACATTATTTAAAAAAATCCACATCATTTTATACATATTTTGGACAATAGGTGGCGCTATTTTGTTTAGGTGCACAGTGCGTTCTACGTTGTTGACGTCAAATGGTTGCACTCATTAAGCTACTGATGCTGCCCTGCTGCTATTTTTACCGCAACACAACTCGGAATATAATATACGATGCCACATTGTGCAGCTTTTGGTTGTAATTTTCAGTCGAAGGGCAACAACAGAATAGATGTAAGTCTTTACTTCTTTACTAGCGATAAGAAGAGGGAAAAAGAATGGGAAGTTGTGATGAATGTGGACGGGAATAAATCTTCCCAAAGAACCGTGTCTTTCTCTTCACTTTAGCCTTGATGACTGAGGCTTTTTGTAGACCACAGCTGAAACAGCTTAAGCCGAGTTCAGACTGCACGATTTTAGCTCTGATTTTGGCTCGCCGACAGGTTTTGAGAAATCGCCGACAAATGCCCGAAATCACAGGCAAATCGGTGCTCGTTCACGCGAGTGACAATCACGCAGTGTGAATGAGCAAAGACGCGATCTGAGAGAATCGCTGACGAGTCGCCGACGCCTGTGAGATATTTGGCATGCTAAATATCTGGACCTGTCGGCGATTCAAAATCCTGCTGTGTGAAAAGTGTTCTGACTGAAAACTACATCGGCGATGACCGACAGCCAATGAGAGAGCAAGATACAGAGCAGCGGGGAGGAGTTATAGACCACAATATCAGCAAGCATGGCTTTGTTTCACATAAACATTACAATTCTATCAAACAGAAACAAAGCACAAACATTTGCTTGACCATCCGCAACAGCAGCACATTGAAAAGTTATGTATTTAGCTCCAACTGTCTTTGCAGAACACACAATCCTTGTTCTTCATGTCTCCCCAAACATTTCCTCCTCCATATTCTTCTTTTATTTATGTTGTTTTCGCTGCAAATCAGCGCACAGGCAATTTGTATTTCAAGCTTCTTGCGGGCTACTATTTTTAATAATAATCCCACCGTGTGTCTCAATCAGCTCCCTAGTTCAGTAGTCAGGGCACTGATCAGGGTATCAGCCACATTCACTTTCATTATGTACTGATTCACTACCTAGGGAGCTAGGGAGCTGATTGAGACGCAGGGCCAGTCTCACGTGAGAACTCCGGTCTTGAACGCGTGATATCGCGTTGTTTCCTTGTCACATCTCGCGTGTGTTTGGTTGTGAAACGTAGTTTGCGTGCCAGACAGAGTTTGTCGGCGATTCTTCCTATTGTAAAGTCGTGCAGTGTGAAACATTCTGTCGCCGATCCATCGTGCAGTTTGAACACAGCAGCGACTGAATGCTGGCCAAGACTCAACTCGTGTGCGCTGTGATGCACGAGAAATCTGTGATCGCATAAAACAGTAGCATCTTCTCAACTGTGTGTAATGCATTCAGGTGACATATCAGACGATTTTTGCACAGCTTTGATGTTTTCATCCTCACTAATATTGCACTGTGGTTCAAATTGAAAAGGCTGGTCATGTTTTAAAAGGAACCCCACAGATATTAAAGGATTAGTTCACTTTCAAATAAAATTTTCCTGATAATTTACTCACCCCCATGTCATCCAAGATGTTCATGTCCTTCGTTCTTCAGTCGAAAAAAAATGAGGTTTTTGATGAAAACATTCCAGGATTATTCTCCTTATAGTGGACTTCAATGGCCTCAAAACGGTTGTAGGTCAAAATTATAGTTTCAGTGCCGCTTCAAAGGGCTTTAAACGATACCAGACGAGGAATATGTGTCTTATCTAGTGAAACGATCAGTAATTTTTCGGAAAAAAAATGTAAATGTATATGCTTTATATAAACAAATGATCACCTTCCAAGTGGTTCCTCCAAAAACGCACTTTCGTATTCTTCAAAAAGCTTACGCTGTATGTCCTACACCTTCCCTATTCTACTAGGTAGAAAATTAATAAGCCTGGAATGTTTTCATCAAAAACCTTAATTTTTTTTCGACTGAAGAAAGACATGAACATCTTGGATGACATGGGGGTGAGTAAATTATCAGGAAAATTTTATTTGAAAGTGAACTAATCCTTTAAGACTTTAAGCACCAAAACATACAGATAAAAAAGTATCAAAGTCATCAAGGCTAAATTGGAGAGAACAAAGACGCAGTTCTTTGGAAAGATTTCTTCGTTCACATTCATCACAACTTCCCATTCTTTTTCCCTCTTCTTATCGCTAGTAAAGCAGTAAAGACTTACATCACTTCTCTTGTGGCTCATCGACTGAAAATTACAACCAAAATGCGCACAATGTGGCATCGTATATTATATTCTGAGTTGTGTTGCGGTAAAAATAGCAATATGACAGTGTCAGTAGCTCAGTGAGTGCAACCAATTGACGTCACCGACAAAGAATGCACTGTGCACCTAAACAAAATACCGCCGCCCATTGTCCAAAATATGTATAAAACGATGTGGATTTTTTAAATAATGTAAATCTTTTGTGGGTTTTCTACTACATATTTCAGTAAGAAAGATCCTACTTGGATAAATCAAAGTTAATTTGCTGAACTTTTCATTGTCATATCTGAATAAAATTTTCTAAATACTTCATAAATTGGTCATCAAATTAAATATGTTTCTGTTGTTTACTAACCTTCAGTTCTGTGTGAATTCGACTGAGGAAGTATTTGTGACAGATGTTTTTGAGGTCTGCTAATGTGGACAGGCAGGCGGTTCTAGTGTCTTCTGAGAAAAGATGTTCTGGTCTTTGTACATAATCCCTGATAATATAGAGAAATAATGGTCACTACAATTTGCTAAATGATTGTATTTTGTATATTACATTTCTTTAAGGTAAGCAAATTATAAATAATTACATTAAGTTGTAATGGCATATTCAAGTGGTTTTAAAAAGACAATATGAAATACATTTTGTATTGTTCTATTTAGTACTTGAAAGATAAACTGCTGAAAAATCAATTAAACTCACCTAAAGTGGTGAATGTCAACCAGATTAGCACTGAGAATTTTAGGAATGTTTTTTGGTTTTCTTTTGACAAGTTTCTCCAGACTTGTTTTATAGCTACTATTTGGGGAAAAAAGAAAAAAATGTCATTATAATCATAACAATACAATGCTGGAATGAGACGATGATTGTGACTAGTGATTTACCTTGTTAGAAAGCTGTCTAGCTGAGTTAGAAGACACCAGGCTTTACTTTCAGAGCCTAAAAGTGCTTTGACGTCACTTACAGTTATATCAACAAGCTATAAAACACAAACAGTGACACGCATTCAAAGCTGGAATTCTGACCAATTTGTGCCGAACATTCATGTTAGTGTGAACATGCCTTAAGACAAAAGAAAATAATATGCAAAACTGTAAAAAGTACTTTTTAAATTAAATTGCAATAAGTCAAATTTAGCTACTATTTTTACATTTAATTGAGTAAAAATATTCATTTTAAATAGCTCTTAATTAGAGTACGTCTCAGGTTGTAAACCGGTTCCCTGAGAAGTGGAACTTCGAACTTGGTCGCTATGGGGAACGGCATCAGTGTGACCGGTGTCTGAAGCATGTGTAAACACATGCCAGTATTCATTGGCAGATGGCAGTCTGTGCGCCTAAGTTACACTCTTTTGTTATGTAACTCTTTTTTTCTTAAGCACGGGAGGATCTACCGGGGTGACAACTGCCACCCGACTGTCCCCTAATCTGTCACACCAGAATTATATAAAATAAAAATGTACGCAGTGTTTCCTGTGCCTGCAATTCAAGCATACCACAAAATGGCAAGAAAACACGTCTTTCCTAGCAGTTTACACGTGCATGCAGCTTCATTAACAAACAGGGCCGTAACCACAATAGGTCCCTCCCAATAATTAGATATGGCCAAATTGTCCCCCCAATATTTGATATTATTGATGCTGCCCTGCTGCACTCCATTATGCACCGCTGTTTGTTGTTAGGATGGTAATTTTCTTCCTTTCTATATTATCTCACCAATCCTTAAAGGATTAGTTCACTTTCAAATAAAAAATAGCCCAAGCTTTACTCACCCTCAAGCCATCCTAGGTGTATATGACTTTCTTCTATCTGATGAACACAATATAAGATATTTTTTCCGAGCTTTATAATGGCAGTGAATGGGAAACAATGAGTATGAGCTGAAGAAAGTGCTTCCATCCACATCCATTCATCATAAACGTACTCCACACGGCTCCGGGGGGTTAATAAAGGCCTTATGAAGCGAATCGATGTGTTTGTGTAAGAAAAATATCCATATTTAACAAGTTATGAAGTAAAATATCTAGCTTCCGCCAGACCGCCTTCTGTATTCAAGTTACGAAGAAGGTGTAAACTGGCGTCGCGCAAAAGTTGAATAGGGAAGGCGTAGGACGTAGCGTAAGATTTTTGAATTAGAAGAGTTTTACACTTTCTTCGTTTGTTAAATACGGAAGGTGGTATGGCGGAAGCTAGATATTTTACTTCATAACTTGTTAAATATTAATATTTTTTCTACATAAATGCATCGATTCGCTTCATAAGGCCTTTATTAACCCTCTGGAGCAGTGTGGAGTATGTTTTTGATGATGGATTGATGTAGATAGAGACACTTTCTTCAGCTCATACTCACTGGTCCCTTTCACTGCCATTCCGAAATCCAGCAGATCGCCTGAGCCGGTAAAGAAGGATTGAGAAAGCTCTGCCAGCTCAACCTGAAAGCCCTACAATCGGATGCATCTGAACGCATGTGCGCCACTCCCAAGCAAACAACGCAAAGATTGTGAGTATCCTCAGGTGTCATAAATCAAGGACACGGAGGCAAGCCCTTTCTAAAACTCTGCCAATGATTACTGGTGTGTTTACACATGCTTCAGACACCGGTCATGCTGATGGCATTCCCCCATTGTGTCATCACCAAGACGCAGCATCGAAATTCCCCTTCAAAAGGGAACATATCCCTCATAGTTTTACTAAGGCCAGGACACACCAAGCTGATGTCAAAGAACTAGCGGCGATGAAAACTGAATGTGCATGTTGTCACCTCTCGTTGGCTGCGTGTCAATAGTCTATTTTTGTCATTCAAAAAGACAAACTGAAACTAGGACTGCAGATATACAAACCGTAAACAAAGCAGGGCTTGCTTAACATTTTGAATATCAATCATACTGATCACTTTCTTCACTTCAGTCGACTCATGTTACTATGAAAATATTCATGCATTTGAATGCTCAGGTAAAACTTAGAACAGCCTTCTTTCTGTACCGTCTTGACTTCTTTGCTCGCTTTCATCACTTTTGCTCTTATACTCGTGCACTGACTCGTTCGCTAAGCTGAACAGCCAATCAGAGTTCTCGCTCACCAACGGCCTGACACCAATTCTACATGTTGAATCGGACAAAAAAAAAAAAAAACCTGACGGCATCCGACTAGAGGCAACAGTGCGGAACACACTGAAAAAAATAATCCGACTAACTCTCAAAAATGGCCCGACGGCAAACTGTTGGCTTGGTGTGTCCCGGCTTTAAAGCGATAGTTCACCCAAAGATGAAAATTTTGTCATCAATTACTCTCATGTTTTTTCCAAACCAATAAAACTCCTGTTCATCTTCAAAACACAAATGATGATATTTTTAATGAAATGCAAGAGATTTTTGTCCATCCACTCAAAGTCTATTCACACAAAACTCCATTTGAATTGAGTGGTTTAATCCAAGTTATCTTCATTTGTGTTCCAAAAATTAATGAAAGTCTGAGTAATTCATGAAAGATTTTTAATTTTTGGGTGAACTAACCCTTTCAGTATAGTAATCAGATATTTTACACCCCTGAGGAAGTGATTCAAATTCAGGTCTGACTCAATTTGATAATCCCAAAATATATAACTAAATAGATTAGAGACTGTGTAGAACCCATAACCTACTGGTAAAACATCTGCAGCAAGGTTACTGGAGTAGTATCCATCCATGATCTCTGGTTCGATGCCATCACTCCATTTTTTCACTTCTTTCTCAAGAGCGGTGAATAACCACTTTCTGACTTCATTCTAATCAGAGAAAGTAAAAATTGGCAGCAGTAGATATGGAAGTAACTAGAATAGTATCTAACACTCTTTCTACACCAGATGCGAGTAGCACATCAGAGTTAAATTTATTATGTACTCGGAAACAGAACAAATTACTTTAAATGTTAATTCTGAAACATCCAGTTTTGGCAGCCTCAAGACGTGGAGGAGCCCAGTGTAGACAAATCTCTTATTAGTGCAATTGTTATTTTGAAATTTGGCTGATTTAATAATTTGCTAATGATAACTGAATGACCTCTTTGTATGAGAAGTACTGTTCCTCCAATCTCTTGAGATCTTCTTCAGGTAACAAAGGTCCAAGTGATGAATTGTTGATGTGCTCCTCTAGTTCTTTATGCTTCAATATATTTCTAAAAACAAAAACATTAAAGAATATTAACATATCTGAGTGTCTGAATACTTAATAATTTATAATAATTGAACATGCTTGTAAAAATAATATTGCTAATATGCCCTTACTTTGGGTAGTAATCCACAATCCAACTCAATATATAGAGGCAATCCTCAAAATCGACACTGGCTCTGGCGAGCTCTTGGAGTCTGGTGGAGAAGGTTTGATGGTAGAGCTGAGCATATGTTCTGCAGATGTCAAAGTCTGGTGGGTAACATTCTCTCAGATTTCGGACCACTCTGAGCAGATCTTCTTGGACTTGTTTGCCCATTCGACACACCTCTCTCTTCAGGGAGGTAGAAAGCTGGTCTACTTTATTCTCCCGTTTTTCTGCAGTCTTCATTCGTTCTTCAACGACAATCTTGAGTAGTGCCTTGATCTGTCTACACTTCACAGGACTCCATATTGGATGTTCATCCACTACTTCATTCCAGCATCTGTCCTGTGTCTCCTCTTGAAATATTGAAGCCAAAGCACTCTTGAGGGTCTCCTGATTGTCCTCATTGAAAGAGTCATGGATGGCCATCTTCAGTCGCAAAATCTCATGGGACTCATCTTCTGCCTTGACCACTTCATTTGAACCAAAGAGATGGTCCTCAGCTTCCAGATGGTTCTCACTGAGATTCCCTATGAAATCCAAGCCCACTGCAGTGTGTGAGGGGACAAATCATTTCTATTTCCTTATCAATATGTAGCAGGGGTTTTTAAAATTTCTGTAAAACACCTGTAAATTGTTAAAAACTTGCATCTATTGTACCTGATGGAGTTTCACGGGATTTTGTATTCCTCTGCCATTTCTTTAAGAATACATTTTTCATTTTGTCTGATATTTTGATTTTGTGTTTCTGACATTCTTCTTCAGGATCATCAGAAGAATCTCCTATGCCTTCACTGGTATCAAAGTCAACTTCTAAAATATAAAACAGAAATTAGAAGATAAGAAACTTCCCCTGTTTTCCCAGAAGAGAAAGACTATAAATTTGTAAAGCTATTTGAGCTCAACTGCTGGTGTATTGATGTTCTGCTGCAGCTGGTTTGTTCACAGTAGGCTACAATACAATAAAAGTACACAATCATGTATAAAATGGTGTTTATAGTGCTACAAATTGCTAAATGAAAATTCAAACTGAGCTTCGCTAATTTAGTTTCAGAAAAGAACAATGACTAGTAAAGAAGAATGAAAGTAGAAGAGGAAAAAAAGACAAAAACACTATTGTCCTATTTTACCTAACAGAGCTGTAGGGGTGAGAGGAGCTTCAAATTTTGATTTTCTCTTGAATTTATCTTTCAAGAAGTTTTTCATTTTAATTTTTTGGGGTATTTTGAGTCTGTGCTTCTGACATTCTGCTTTAGGTTTTCCAGGACGAACAGCTAGGCTTTCATCACATCTGATGTCTTCAACGACTTCAAGGTCTTCTTCTAAAAGGAGAAAGAAATCACAAACAATCTGATATCTTAATATTTGGGTAGAAATCCACATCAAAATATCATGTGGGGGTTGTGATAAAGAAAGCAAACACCATGCATCACTATGGGAAGACTGTTTTCAGCTCATCCCGACAGTAATGGAATGTTCCACTAATCCATGATGGGGGGCCTGCATTTGCGCAGATGTAATAATAATGTCAAAACTTATCCTGACCATATAATATATGAAAGAAAAATGAATGGTATATATGATTTATACAGGCTTCTGGGTATTTGTTGGGTCTCCCTCTTTCCCTGGGCCCTAAGTGGCCACTTACCTCACTTATTGGTTAAGTCCGCACCCTGAAAATAATCACTGGGATTGTCCCAATACCCAAACTTGGGGTCTTAAATAATAAAATTCAAAATATGCAAATAAAGCTCTGTAAAGACTATTAAAAAAAATACTGCAAATGCGTCCCATCGGGTAAAGTTATACTCACTTGCGTTCTTTATGCCCACTTGAACACTTTGGCCAAACACAGGAAATACAGTACGTCATGTAAGTAGACAAGTGCTCAGGTGCAAAGAACACAAGTATATATGGGACTGTATCTGAAATGACCCCTATACCCTAAATCAGTGTTTCTCAACAAGACTCACTGCTCTGCACATTTTGTATGTATCCCTTATTTAACACACCTGATTTAGATCATCAGCTCATTAGGAGAGTCTGCATGAACTGAATTGAGTGTGTCAGATAAGAGAGACATACAAAATGTGCAGAGCAGTGGGTCCCGAGGACTGGAGTTGAGAACCACTGCCGTAAATCACTATTCCCTGTGATGTGAATGACAACAAGTGAGCAAAGCTGGACACTTAAGTATTCTCCAGCAGCTCGCTGTTCAATGTTATGTCATTATAGGTTTGAATGCATGCACTCGGTGTCCATTATGATGCACTTTATAAGGTTAGGCTATGGGGGCTTTTTCAGACACATCCTGGGTAATGGAACAGAGCCACTGTTTGCTAATACCATAAATGAATGACTAGTGCTGATGAACTATTGCAATATTGCCCCTTACTCTTATGAAACAGATTTTTTTTTCGTTGTAAACTGAAATAGGCGTTTAGCTCACTCCAAAATAAATATTTAATGGAAAACACGTTGATGATTCTCAGTTTTTACAAAACGTCAAAACCACATCTGGTTTAATGCGATTCAAATGCGACACTTTGTAACGTCTTGTTGCGGTCTGACTCCGCTGCAAACTAGGAAATAGGATAGATTTGTACCTAAAGTAGTTTCTGAACCAAATTTTTCAAGAAATGAACAAAAATATACAAAAGAAAGAACTCAACAGCCCTGGATGCAATACACCACATCATATGCAAGCGCGTTCATACTGTAATCACGATTAGAGGAAAGATAAGCTTAGAAAACTGTATTTTGTTTTCCTTCTTTGTCGTTTTTTCTTCATGTTGAAAAAGTTAAGTTCAGTAATACTCGCCGTATGGGCGTATATAAACAGCAGCAGTGGCAAGACACGAGCGCATAGTTTTTCTTTTATATTAGCCTATATTTTATGCACTTTTCCATTCCGTTTATAGATTTGTATTCAGCATCTGCAGCAGAGGTAGAATATGCCAGATTTGTCTTACCTTTCACTCTCCTAAAAGCCATTATCCAAAATAGAAAGCGGACTCGTCTTTCAACTTTAAACAGTTTGAGCCCCTCACAAATGTTCAGGGGCGCCGAAAGGGGTGTAGGGGTTAATAGTTAAAACAGCCCATCTTGTAGTTTTGGTTAAAATGATTCGATTTCTAGTTACAACAATGGATGCTTATAGATAAAGTTGACAATTCTTATTTTTATGGAATATTGCAGTATTTTATTATAAATTATTTATCCGTGCTCATCATTATTTTATTTTTTTGAAAATTCATATGTCCTTGTACTCTTTAATCAAAATACATCTTCCCAGCTAACAATGAGCGTTCTCAGAACTTTGGCTAACATTCTGGCAAGGTTCTATCACATTTATGAACAAACATTATTTCAGTAACATTAACAGAGCATTTAATAATATTCTCAAAAAATATTTATGCAGGGAACATGTATTTTCCGCCTTTTTTTCCTCTGAAGCGTTTTAGTTGGATGTTCTGGGTTAGTTCACCCAAAAATGAAAATAGAGTGCCCCAGGGATGACGCGTTTTTGTAGGCCAACCCCGAAGTTAGCGGAGCACGGGTTCCCTCGGTTGAAAGCCTATGCATTTTTCCCATAGACTTTTGGAAAATAGCAGAAAATAAGCTCTGTGTTTAACAAAGGGTTATGACACTTAGATGTTTTGTCTGTCAAGATAATCTTTACAAGTTAACACAACATTTATAGATCTTGAAGCCTAAATAAAGTCGTCAGATATAAAAGGCTAACAGTAGGCTATAAACGGACTACAGCACACCATGGTCGCGGATCAACGTCGTCACCACCAAGCGTCCTCAAACTGTATTTAAAAAACAACTTTATTTACAAACATGCTCGCTGATTATGATATGCGCTGTGTATGAATACTTATCCACTTTTTCATGAGAAATGCTGTCCAAATGTCCCGTTTTTAATGATGACGTCTAAAGTCCCCGCCAAAGGAAATAGTCCCTTTTAGCAATTTGTTAGCAACCGCCGATTTTAAGACACAGTAAAAGTTTAAAAAATCACAAGTGGGTTATAACTGGTGTGTTTTATGTCATAGATCAAAACGTTAAAGTATTTATAGAGGCTTTGTTAACCACAGACATTATTTCAGGCGATTTAGCAAAACCCCATTCAAAAAACCCATAGACTTTACGGCATTGGAACCGTAAGTCCAAAAATGCTAACTCGCTTCCGGGTTTTGCCTACAAAAATGCGTCATCCCTGAGGCACTCTATTCTGTCATTAATTACTCACCCTCATGTCGTTCCACACCCGTAAGACCTTCATTCATCTTCAGAACACAAATTAAGATATTTTTGATGCCAGCAAGATAATTAACACTTTCAGAAAGCTACTAAAGACATATTTTAAACAGTTCATGTGACTACAGTGGTTCAACCTTAATGTTAAGAAGCGATGAGAATACTTTTTTGTCTGCCAAAAACAAACAAAAAAACAAAATAAAGACTTTATTGAACAATATCTAGTGATGGGCAATTTCAAAACACTGCTTCATGAAGCTTCGAAGCTTTACGAATCTTTTGTTTTGAATCAGTGGTTTGGAGCGTGTATCAAACTGCCAAAGTCATGTGATTTCAGTAAACTAGGCTTCATCACGTCATAAGTGTTTCGAAATTACAATGGTTCACCACTGGGAGGCGTGACTTTGGCAGTTTGATACACGCTCCGAACCACTGATTCGAAACAAGATTCGTAAAGCTTCGCACAAAAGTATTCTCGTCGCTTCATAACATTAAGGTTGAACCACTGTAGTCACATGAACTGTTTTAAATATGTCTTTACTAACTTTCTGGGCATTGAAAGTGTTAATTATCTTGCCTCACTGAGCCATCAGATTTTATCAAAAAGATCTTAATTTTTGTTCCGAAGGTGAACAAAGGTCTTAAGCCCAGGATACACTGCACTATTTTTGGCTGTCCCAGACGAAAGATTGCCATCGTGAAACAATCGTGGCGATTTCTGTGATTGTGGCTCTTAATTGGTGGTCCTTTGTCGTACAGTGAGAGAGGTTCAAAGATTGCTGTTTTCCCGGCCTTGCGACCAAAGATAGCCTACAATAGTTTTTTGACAGTGTCAGAAATTCAGCATGATCAACGAACAGAGCATTTGCTGCTACGACCATCATCTGACCAGCCAATAAAAATGCGACATGGTGCTAAAACTTAAAACTGCTTACTTCAAGCTCTTTTCCCTTCTTTTGCCGCTTCCTTTTTATTTTCAGCACACATAAAAACTACAACTGCCAAAGTGTGGTAAAACTTTTTTTGTTTACCACTAGCGCATGCTGAAGACGTTTTATATTCCTCTATATTGCATCGTAGACTGTCGCCCTGTCTAAATACCCACACTTGCGGTCTTGGCCACTTGAGAGCTCGTGCACACGACAGGAAGCAAGTTGCGCAAGACTGTCCCATGTCTTAAAAATGCCCAAGTGCAGTGCACACTAAACCCACACTATCTTGAATACTGCTTCTGAGCAGTATTCGAGGCTAGCGTATTCCATCATGCATTATGTTCGGGAACTCACATGCCCCGAAGTCACGAGATGTCAAGGAAAACATTTGACTGTAAAGGCCCCGGTATACTTCAAACGAAATCGAAGAACGAACTGATGTGACGTCATTTCGAACAAAATCAGGCCAAAACGAAGTTCGTTTTGTGTTCTTTTTGGAAGTTCGAAACGGTTTGCCAAAGCGAACTTTCAGGAAAAGTTCGCTCCAGCTGCAAAACACCTTCGTACTACCATTGGTCAGTGACGATAACGTAACAGGAGGCGTGCGCTGAGGCTCCGCCTTCACTCACGTGGACCGCGTCTCTGATTCATTTGATGTGTAGAGTTTGTTGAGGTAAAATCTCCGCGGGTGAAAACATGAACACACTGGATAGCTGCTTTATAGTACAAAATGTGCTTCTGATAAAATGAGGCACTAACACTGTTTTTCATGTTTGATACTGTAAAGCTGCTTGATTTTAAGCAATCTACTGAATAAAGTGATATATGAAGACGTGACGTGACTGGGGTGCTACTTTGCAGAGCTCGTGCTTACATACCCATGCTGTTATGATCAGACGCTTTTCTTATGCGTTCTATAATAAAAGCTTGCTGTTTTCTCATTTTTGATGTGATTATTTTGTTACTGAGAAGAAAGTGCACAGCACATATTTACATATTCATCTAACCGTCGCTCTCAGCAGTGTGGGCGGCGTCAGATGTTCGTTTACAGTATATCGCTGGTCACGCATTTCTAACTTTGTTTTACACCTAAACGAAGAACGAAAAAGAACTTCGTTTGAAGTATACCAGGGCCTTAAGTTAAATTAATTATATACTGCATATAATTTGGTAGTAAAATATAAAGTGGTGCACATTTTATTGATACAAAGATGAGTAGGCTGTATGTATTTTGTACGTCATTTGCAACTGCTTTTTAAGAAGCACCACAATTTTAAAATAGTGTCTTCTGTTAGTTACATAGCGACCACTGAACAGACATTTAGAAGTGTATTTTAAAATGCAAAGTATTGAAAATATTAAAAATAGTTGTAGTAAACGCTTGCATTTTTTTGCAAGACTTTGAGTGTGTCCCATCGGGTAATCAAAAGTTCTACACACACTTGCAGTCTTCATGCCCACTTGAACACTTGAGCCAAATACAGGAAATGCGTCATGTAAGTAGACAAGTGGTCAAGTGCAAAGACCTCAAGTGTGGGTATTTGGACAGGGCTTATGAGTCAACAGGCATCATCACGGTACAGTCTACATGCACGTCGTACCCAAGTTTAGTAGATCCATGTCGCACAGTGTGATAAAGTAACGATCTTATAGGATTGCTAAAATCGTATCCAAGGCTTTACGGGTGTGGAACGACATGAGGGTGAGTAATTAATGACAGAATTTTCATTTTTGGGTGAACTAACCCTTTAACCTCCACCACTGTCAAGGTCCAGAAAGGTACTAAAGACATCGCCGTGACTACAGTGGTTCAAACTTCATTTTATGAAGCGACGAGAATACTTTTTGTGCGGAAAAACAAAATATCTTTTGGAACATCTGCTCAATGATGTAAGCGGGAATCCCCAGAGAGCTCTCACGCGAGGCGCCCCAGTGCAGAGCCAGAGCCTGGGAAAGTTCATCTCTGTCGCTGTGCTAAGCGGTGGGGGCGATCTGGGGATACATCAAGGGAGAAAAGACCATAACAACTTTCATTCCATGACAACGTTAAACTAAATTTTATTCAGCTGCTATAGGAGAAATACATTTACATTGACAGCAAAGGTACACAAAAAAAAACACATTTAACATACTCTGACAGTGGGATTTCTTTATATTTACCAATTTGCATTGATAGCTTACAGTAATTGATAGACAATTTGTTACTGTGAAGCAAGGCATTTGCTGCATTATGAAACATACATGCATTGACAGAACATTTAAATAATTGTCTTTATTTTCAGAGCTTTATTGCGTATATATTATGAAAACAGTATCAGCTAACACGCTAACTTCATCCACAATGTATTCCTACAAACCACATGTTTTCTCTCTTGCTCTCTGAATATCTTACAGTTGCTTCCCCCAGTCGATCCCCTGCATTCAATTCAGTCACTCCACACATTCATTCAAATAAAGCTAAAACACTGTACACTGAGAGATAAATATATATACACCTTTTCACATTTGATTTTCACAGGTTTTCTCAACTGATTATACAATGTTAGTGCTCTAAAATCATCAACACATCCATCTGAACACATTGTGATGTTTATCGTATTGTAATACGTCACTGATTAAATACAAATTTCCAAATATATTATTCTTGACCTTAGTTTTTGGGAACAGTGTAAACCAGCTGAGAAAAACTAACAGAATAACACCACTAAGTTTTCTTAATAATAAATACTATATCAATACATCAATAATATTATATAATATTAATACTGATTACGCGTCACAGTCAGAGGTGTAAAGAGTACCTGAAAACCATACTTAAGTAAAAGTACAGATACATTACAGATACATTTATTCCAATACAACTTGAATAAAAGTCTTTTGAGTATCTGATTTTATGCTCTAAGATATAATAGTCCTTGACCGCTAAGAGACATCCCAGTGAAAAACAAAAAAACAGCTGATTCATGAGGAGAGCAACACTGGGTTTTGATTGACTGGAGCTGCTGTGCTGTATGCGACCTTAAACGAACACTTTGTATTTACTCTTGTGTAGTGTACTGTACGTTCATTTTTTGTGCTTCCTTGTTGTTCGTTCATCATCTGTGCTATATTTTTCGTGAGGCATTTTGTTGCGCGTCAGCTGCGATAAACAGACATCCACTCGCATTGTTTGTGCAACAGCAGATAGTGATAGTTGTGCAGGTACACAGTCGTTAGAGAATGAGGTGTTTAGTGTCATTGGTTGTGCATTCGGTTCGAGACCGATTCTTACTGCACCTTTAGGGTGAGTGAGAGCAATACGCACAAGATAGCAGAAATAAACTGCTGCAGAAAAAGTTAGGAGCCATGCAAAATGTAATAAAGGTCGGGGTATACTTCACTGTTGAGTGCGCGAGCCTTTCAAAGTAAACTCCTTTGGCCATGAGCACAAAGAGATGCGTTCAGCTCGTGCACACTATCTATCTGCAGTTTTGAAGCGCTAAAGTCACTCACACCTGCCTTGTTATACAAGCACTTTCCGTGCGGTCTCAAAAATTGGGCTGCACGTGGACGGGGTGTGCGGACCCTCCTGATGACGAAAATTATGTCATGTGGACGGTGCGTGGACGGCCAAAGTATACTTTGGGCTTTAAGACCCTTCATTTTCCACGTTCCGCTCTGTCTTGCGCACAGCTGAACGCACAAGCTTTTCAAAGTATACTCCTTTGGCCGCAAGAGCAGAAAGACGAATTTGGCACATACACATCTAGTGGACTGCAGTTTTCAAGCACTCGGGTCACTCGCATATGCGCTGTTGTACGCCGAAGTATACTTTGGGCTTTAAAGTAATTGCATTACTCATCACAAATGTACTGGAGTGAAGAGTGCGTATACATAATCAAAAACGTAGTTAAGTAGAGAGTAAAAGTTGCTAATATCTTTGATACTCAGTAAAAGTACAGCAAAAAGAAACTTAAGTACAGTAACTAATTACTTTTACTCAAATACTTTACACTACTGATCACAGTTGACAAACGTTTGATGAGTACTTTAGAGAAGAAGGCAGGGGAGTCCTGTGTGACTTGGGTTTCAATCAAACACCCTTTGATCCTACGCAGATCTGAGCTTGAAAGGTTGGTCTTCAGGTTCAGGATAGCAAGAACATGCTGCTCACTAGTGGAGAATGAAGATCATTGATGAAACAAGACACTGGAAGATTGAATGTTTAGCTTTCTTTTTGCTAATGACATCATTACTAAAATTGTGTTATAAATAGTTATTTGTATTAAAGGTGCCCTAGAACTTTTTTTTAAAAAGATGTAATATAAGTCTAAGGTGTCCCCTGAATGTGACTCTGAAGTTTCAGCTCAAAATACCCCATAGATTTTTTTTAATTCATTTTTTTAACTGCCTATTTTGGGGCATCATTATAAATGAGCCGATTCAGCGCTACTGGCCCTTTAATTCTCGTGCTCCACGCCCACGGAGCTCGTGCTTGCCTTGAACAGTGCATAAACAAAGTTTACACAGCTAATATAACCCTCAAATGGATCTTTACAAAGTGTTCATCATGCATGCGGCATGCATGCGTCGGATTATGTGAGTATTGTATACTGTTATATTGTTTACATTGATTCTGAATGAATTTGAGGCTGTGCTCCGTGGCTAACGGCTAATGCTACACTGTTGGAGAGATTTATAAAGAATGAAGTTGTGTTTATGAATTATACAGACTGCAAGTGTTTAATAATGAAAATAGCGACGGCTCTTGTTTCCGTGAATACAGTAAGAAACGATGGTAACTTTAACCACATTTAACAGTACATTAGCAACATGCTAACGAAACATTTAGAAAGACAATTTACAAATATCACTAAAAATATCATGTTATCATGGATCATGTCAGTTATTATCGCTCCATCTGCCATTTTTCGCTATTGTTCTTGCTTGCTTACCTAGTCTGATGATTCAGCTGTGCACAGATCCAGACGTTCTGCCCTTGTCTAATGCCTTTCATAATGTAGGGAACATGAGCTGGCATATGCAAATATTGGGGCGTACACCCCGACTGTTACGTAACAGTCGGTGTTATGTTGAGATTCGCCTGTTCTTCGGAGGTCTTTTAAACAAATGAGATTTATATAAGAAGGAGGAAACAATGGAGTTTGAGACTCACTGTATGTCATTTCCATGTACTGAACTCTTGTTATTTGACTATGCCAATATAAATTCAATTTTTCATTCGAGGGCACCTTTAAGAACGAGACATTTGAAAATAAGATGTCTTGCTATGGTTTCTGTCTCTCAGGTAAAACATCTCGCTCACATCTAACAGACTCACCTAATGTCAGGATAGTCTCGTGCCAGAGTTGCAATCTCAATTTGCAAACTCCCAGGATCCTGCAGTCTCAGAATCTCTGCTAATTTGGAAAATATTTGATCGAGCCATTCCTCTTTGGATCCCTAAAGAAGAGAATGGTAATTGATTTAGAAAACTAATTTTATTGTTACATAAAAAATTCCCACTGCTTTCCCTCAATTCATGCCCTTTAAAACAAAGAGAATAATGTAAAGAGAATACACTGAAATAGTCCATAGTTTGTCTGGGACTCAATGTCATGTTGTGTCTAAAACAATTGCACCAGACTACTGTATGTTACTGTAAGCATGTCATGCACACAAATGTTTAAATATTCCAAATAATTTCAACAAATGAACCCTCCAACACTCTAAGCCTCTAAGGCTTTAATTATTATTTTAAGTTTTCCAATGCGAACACTTGGAAATGAACATTTCACTGCTATATTCACAACCAAACCTAACATTGTAGTTTGCTCTTTTTGAAACAATAATGTACTCATATATAATGGCTTCAATATATAAAACATTTGTAGCATTTAACATTCAGTCCAATATCAATTTACAATTCAGAGAACAGAAATGTAAAGGAGTGAAATTGGAGGATCTGAAAATAACAAAAAACACATTTGTCACTTTGTTTGAGCCAGGAATTCCAGCGTTTTTTCCAAATGTTTCCACAATAAAAGTAGGCATTGGATTGTGTTTGCAAGCAAGAGCCAAGAGATTTGTTTTTTTCTTCTAAACTTTGACTTGTGATTTGAGCTTGCTCAATTCGAATGTGGATGATAATCCCTATTGTACGTTTTATATGCATGCTTATATGTTCATTATATGCAAACGTGTGGGTCTGGATGTGATCTCACCACTTTGGCAAACAAAGAGCTGATATTACAGCTGTCATGCCACATGAACTCAGCAGCTGCTTCTTGCTGTTCTTTGTCCTTCAGTTTCAGTTTTTTCTTCATCATTCGTCTCACATACTCTGCCATTACTTCTATATGCAGCTCAGCCAGCAGTTCCTATACACACACACACACACACACACACAATCTTCAAATATATATCGATAACTGTATCTTAAATAGGGTAAATTACCAGAAACTTTCCAAAAATCTGGAAAGTTTCCAGAAATTCTGGAAATTTTCCACCCTTTTGCATCCCTTATCTTAAACACTACATTAGTGAGCAATGTAAGATTATATGTCTATTTGCATCATGTTATAGGTAGAGATGATGCACCGATCGACCAGCCAGGGATTGGAATCGGTCGATATCCTGCCCGGATCGGTGACCAGCCGGTCAGTCTTACGTCTTTCCGTTCCGATCCGATCCATTTTGTTACCATTGGCACAGGAAATAACGTCAGCTGCACGTTCTCGCTCTCTTCTCTCAGATGGCGAAGTGACGCACCTGCATCCTCATGCAATTTTAGTCATTCCCGCAGGTTTCATGCTTGCACCAAAAGCGTGCAACACTGATCTACATTAGTGAAGCGCACAAGCCGCTTCTCAGTCTCAAACAGCTTGTGAGTCACAAGTACCAAAATTAGTGGCTTACTGTGCTTAAACGGTCAAATACATACAAAATTATGTCAGAATGACTCGCCGTCTTGGCGAGTATTCCATTTTTTGGATTCCATTTTGGATTCCATTATTCCATTTTCCAGTTTTGGAACGTTAAATAGTTGAGAAAGATAACGCATATTGTGTAACAGTATATTGGATCCGTGCATAAACTCTTAAAGTGACAGCAGCCTAATAAACCTGCTGCTGTCTGTCATGTTAATCAAAGAACAAAAGACAACAGCTTCATCCAAAATCATGTACTTTTGATTAGGTACTACATTTGAATTTAAATTTACTTCACGACCGTTGGAAAAGTATGTTCTATATAGTACGAATGCATGTAGTATGAATGAAATCCAGACGTTCTACATCCCTAATGTTGTTATTGTCACATGACCTACCAGCGTCAGTTACGTCCATTCAACTCCATTCATAAATCCTCTCCCGTGGCTTCATGGGATAGTAAAGTGTCCATCATATGCACACCTCAAAATCTCGCTGGAAGTAGTAAGTCATGAACTATGAATTCGGACATACTGCTTTTCGCGTACTATATAGTAGAGGAGTATTCGATTTCGGATGCAGTGAAAGAAAATCACTTTCTGCTTTTGACTGAATCAGTTTTATAACTTTAATTGTAAGCATTAATCTTTATTTAATTTTTACAAGTGTTATTTTACATTTGATTACTTTAATTTCTGTAGTATTCTTACTTGAATATCTTTCTTTATTCTATTACATTTATTTGTGCTCTTGTTTGCAATTTGTTTATTTGTTCTTATTTTATTACTGACTTTTTACTATACTTTTTAAAATAGTAGATTTTTCTATGTACAGTACAGTCCAAAAGTTTGGAACCACTAAGATTTTTAATGTTTTTAAAAGAAGTTTCGTCTGCTCACCAAGGCTACATTTATTTAATTAAAAATACAGTAAAAAACAGTAATATTGTGAAATATTATTACAATTTAAAATAACTGTGTACTATTTAAATATATTTGACAAAGTAATTTATTCCTGTGATCAAAGCTGAATTTTCAGCATCATTACTCCAGTCTTCAGTGTCACATGATCCTTCATTCTAATATGCTGATTTGCTGCTCAATAAACATTTATGATTATTTTCAATGTTGAAAACAGTTGTGTACTTTTTTTTTCAGGATTCCTTGATGAATAGAAAGTTCAAAAGAACAGCATTTATCTGAAATACAAAGCTTCTGTAGCATTATACACTACCGTTCAAAAGTTTGGGGTCAGTAAGAATTTTTATTTTTATTTTTTTGAAAAGAAATTAAAGAAATGAATACTTTTATTCAGCAAGGATGCATTAAATCAATCAAAAATGGCAATAAAGACATTTATAATGTTACAAAAGATTAGATTTCAGATAAACACTGTTCTTTTGAACTTTCTATTCATCAAATAATCCTGAAAAAAAAATATTGTACACAAATATTTTGTACAATTGTACACATTAAATGTTTCTTGAGCAGCAGATCAGCATATTAGAATGATTTCTGAAGGATCATGTGACACTGAAGACTGGAGTAACGATGCTGAAAATTCAGCTTTGCCATCACAAGAATAAATTACTTTGTGAAATATATTCAAATAGAAAACAGTTATTTTAAATTGTAATAATATTTCACAATATTATTGTTTTTTACTGTATTTTTAATTAAATAAATGTAGCCTTGGTGAGCAGACGAAACTTCTTTTAAAAACATTAAAAATCTTAGTGGTTCCAAACTTTTGGACTGTACTGTATATGTGGTCAATTATAGTTATTAGAAAGAAAATCGGAATCAGAAAAAAAAAAAAATCGGTATCGGCAGGTCACGCTAACACAAAAATTGGAAATTGGAATTGGCCAAGAAAATTGCAATCGGTGCATCTCTCGTTATAAGACTGTCAGCAATAAAATTTGCAGCAAAAGTGATTTTGACCTCTCGGCAGACAGGCTTTAGCTCTTTGAATTGATCCATGTTTTCCTCAAGCGCCTTCATCAGCTCCTCCACAACCTCACGATGTCCGGCAAACCAGACTTGAGTCCACAGCTTACGGTACAGCGGCTGTACAGATAAACAAGTCTGGTTAAGATTTAATTTAAGATATTTAGAGTAAATAAGCATCACAAACATGGAAGTAATGCTATTTTCCCAGTAAGGAGATCTGTGCTGGCCCTGGACATTCCTAAAATCAAGGTTCATGCAAACATCTAAATTGGCTGTTCCCAGACCAACAAGGATGTTGATGCAGGAAATACTTTGCTAAATCAAAGTTTATTAACTTGCTGTAGTATCAAATGCTGACCTCTACATTCTGTTATCTGGACATCTATATACTTTATATTAAACACTTCATCATTGGTCATCTAACAATAAATGAGATAGAACAGATGGGACAGAAAAATGAGATGTTGATCAGGGCAGTATCTCCAGGTAAACAGGGACTTTCAATGATTTTGTTGTTTACTAACCTTCAGTTCTGTGTGAATTCGACTGAGGAAGTATTTGTGACAGATGTTTTTGAGGTCTGCTAATGTCGACAGGCAGGCGGTTCTAGTGTCTTCTGAGAAATTATGTTCTGGTTTTTGTATATAATCCCTGAGGATATAGAGAAATAATGGTTGCATGTTTGTACTGTACTGTACTGTAAAGCTGTGTGCTCAGGCAGATGAGGACGAAGACGAATCAAGTTCAAACACAATTTAATATAAAAATTTATACAGGAATCAGAACAGGCATCAGGGTACATACACATAACTAGCTACGAGACCGGACGAAGAACAACAGAAAGGCAGGAACTTAACATTAGTGCAGATAACAAGGTGCTAAATGATACACAGCTGACAAACGTGAACTCATAATGACATTGACTATGGAGACAGGCGGGAACACAAACAAAGCAACATGTGACAAATGAAAACCAAACTGAATGTCCATGAAAACTGAAATTAACGGGACAGAACAGAAGATGGCGGTGTACATTCCCTTAATTAACTACACAAAAATACAGCAAGGTTTAAAGGGTTAGTTCACCCAAAAATGAAAATTCTGTCATTAATTTGAAGCTTCGAAACTTTACAAATCTTTACGAATCTTTCGTTTCGAATCAGTAGTTCGGAGTGTGTATAAAACTGCTAAAGTCATGTCCCCCAGTGGTGAATCATTGAAATTTTTAAACACTTATGATGTAACGAAGCCTAGTTTATTGAAATCACATGACTTTGGCGGTATGACACACGCTCCGAAACACTGATTCGATACAAAAGATTCGTAAAGCTTCGAAGCTTCATGAAGCAGTGTTTTGAAATCGCCCCTCACTAGATATTGTTGAATAAAGTCATTATTTGGGGTTTTTTGGCGCATAAAAAGTATTCTCGCCACTTCATAATATTAAGGTTGAACCACTGTAGTCACATGAACTGTTTTAAATATGACTTTAGTAGCTTTCTGGGCATTGTCTTGCTGGCAACAAGGCCTCACTGAGCCATCAGATTTTATCAAAAATATCTCAATTTGTGTTTTGAAGATGAACGAAGGTCTTACGGGTGTGGAACGACATGAGGGTGAGTAATTAATGATAGAATTTTCATTTTTAGGTGAACTAACCCTTTAACTCTTCTTCTAGAAATTAAAGAACAAAGATTGTGCATCAGGTGTGTTTTGCTTTTTTATGTTTTTAATTAATTTAGGAAGCCACCAACTTTATTTTATTGTTATATTACAGTGCTATCATATTTTGTGCAGGCATTTAGCTTATTTTGTCGTATATAAACAAGCCTCACAATGTCACTGCTAAATACCTACAAGTATTGTGGTATTCCACCATGTTTCTCACTGACACACACCCAACTCGTACAGATGGGGCCTCGAAGAAAATCTAGAGCTTGGCATTTATGTGCGTTCAACTTGAAAATATGATCTTTCTGACATGACTTGAATGCACTATTTAAAATCGACACCCAAACAAACATAAGAAACACATCCCTCCCTTCATTGCTCCACCCCCAAAATAACGAACATGAAATACAACACAGGCAACAACCAGGTGAAAGTATGGATGAATCGACTGTGATTAAACAACAACAGTTCTACAGTCTTTCTACAAATTTCCCACTTGCTCACCCATCCACCGTTCAGTTCAATCCACTTTATTTTTTTCTCCTATTTATTTACACAGGGCTATGTACAAACACATTTTGTTCCAGCACACACAGAACAGACATCGGGCAAATATTCACAAAATTGTTTGTTCAGGTGTTGATTTAAATTTTCAACAGCGTTTCTCGTAAATCACTTACTGCACCTTTAAAAATATAGACATTTTACAACTGCTGAGGTAAGGTAGAAATATAATAAATCAATCAAACTCACCTGAACAGGTAAATGCTAATGAGATTAGCACTGAGAGTTTTAGGAATGTGTTCTTGTTTTCTTTTGACAAGTTCCTCTAGATTTGTCTTGTAGCTGCCATTGAAAAAAGGAGAGAACATGTTAGTCTTATTTTAATGCAATTAAAATGTGACAGAGATAGTGACTAATTATCTACCTCAGAAGAGAGCTGTCCAGCTGGCACAGAAGACTCCAGGCTTTACTTTCATTGCCTAAAAGCGAGCTGACTTCTCTCACAGCCGCATCAACAAGCTATAAAACAAAAAAGATTTTTTGAGGAAATACGTTTGATTTTGTTTGACGATTCCAACATGCATAAATAAATTAAGATGATGGTTACAGAGTGAGTAGAGCCATTAACCTACTGGTAAAACATCTACAGCAAGGTTACTGGAATAGTATCCATCCATGATCTCTGGTTCGATGCCATCACTCCATTTTTTCACTTCTTTCTCAAAAGCATTGGATAACCACTTTCTGATCTCATTCTAGGGAGAGAAAATAAGCAACAGGAATTAGGCTACAAACTAAAGCAGTCACTGATATGTGAGTAATAAGTACATTAGCTACCATATCAGACATGAGCAGCTTGTCTGGTAAAAAGCAAATCGAGCTCAATATAATCAATGATGCTGTCTAAATTGGATGCTCCACATGTTTCTGATGCACGCATTTGTACTACTTCTGACAACGGGAATAATGGATTTTGTTGGCAGCCTCGAGCCGTTGTGGCGCAACATGGTATAAAAATCTATTATATTATGCAATTGTGTTATGCTGAAATAAAGTCTACTGATGATTTAAAAGTATAGTTCACCCAATAAATGATATTTACTCACCCTCAAACCATCCTAGGTGTGTATGACTTTTTTTTCAGACAAACACAATTGGAGATATATTTAAAAATATCTTGGCTCTTCCAAGCTTTATAATGGCAGTGAATAGGGGGGCCCGATTTTGAAGCAAAAAAAAAAGCGCATCCATCCATTGTAAAAGTAATTCATACAACTCCAGGGGGTTAATAAAGGCCTTCTGAAGCAAAGCGATGGGTTTTTGTAAGAAAAATATCCCCATTTAAAACTTTATAATCTAAAATAACTAAACTTAAGGCAGACGGCCATATGCATACTGAGCAAATCGACTTGCGCCAAAAGATGAACCCATAATGCGATGTATGATGTCTCAGAAGCTTAGACGCCTCTCGCGGTTCAAACTAATAGGGCTGGGCAACAAACTCAGGCTTCTCTTCTCTTATATCAAAATCCTCAGACATTTCTCTTTAAAAATTCTCATTTTAGATTTCTAATTCGTGCTTTGTTTTGCCTTATCCTCTGCGCTTCCGCGCTTGTCAATGCGTCATGCGCCAGGTCCGAGGGTAAGGATGTGCAACGTTTAATCGCGATTAATCGTTAGCAAAATAAAAGTCTGTGTTTATGTAATATATGTGTGTGGTCTGTGTATAATAATTATGTATATATAAATACACACACATACATGTATAAATTTAAGAAATATATGCATGTTTAAATACATATATATATTTATATATATTTTATAGTACATGTAAATATAAATATTTTATATATAAATCTAACATTTTTCTTAAATATATACATGTATGTGTCTGTATTTATATATACATAACTATTATAAACAGAACACACACATATATTACGTAAACACAGACTTTTATTTTGCAAACGATTCCCGTTTCTGCCACAATTCGATGCATACGGCTTTCTGCCAAAAGCTAGTTATTATAGTTCATAAAGTTTTAAATATGGATTTTTTTTATAATTTTTTTTTTTTTTTTTTTTTTACAAAAACCCATCGCTTCGCTTCAGATGGATGGATGCACTTTTTTTGGCTTCAAAATCAGAACCCCCATTCACTCCCATTATAAAGCTGGGAAGAGCCAGGATATTCTTAAATATATCTCCGATTGTGTTCATCTGAAAGAAGATAGTCATATACACCTAGGAACGCTTGAGGGTGAGTAAATCATGGGATAGTTTTCATTTTGGATAACCTATCCCTTTAACCATTTTCTAATAAGGTCAGCCATGTACTGAATCACCTCTTTATATGAAAAATACTGTTCCTCCAATCTCTTAAGATCTTCTTCAGGTAACAAAGGTCCAAGTGATGAATTGTTGATGTGCTCCTCTAGCTCTTTGTGTTTCAATACATCTCTAAGAAAAACAATATTAAAGAATATTAACATTTCTGAAACTGTGTTTGAAAATGTTGAATAATTTATGAAGTAAGTGCTACAGTAATATGCCCTTACTTTGGGTAGTAATCCACAATCCAACTCAATATATAGAGGCAATCCTCAAAATCGACACTGGCTCTGGTGAGCTCTTGGAGTCTGGTGGAGAAGGTTTGATGGTAGAGCTGAGCATATGTTCTGCAGATGTCAAAGTCTGGTGGGTAACATTCTCTCAGATTTCGGACCACTCTGAGCAGATCTTTTTGTACTTGTTTGCCCATCCGACACACCTCTCTCTTCAGGGAGGTAGAAAGCTGGTCTACTTTATTCTCCTGTTCATCTCCAGTCTTCATTCGTTCCTCCACGATTGTCTGGAGTAGCACGTCATGCATCTGTCTGCACTTTGTGGGCCTCCATACTGGACGCTCATCCACAGCCACTTCTGCCCAGCGTCTGTCCTGTGCCTCCTCTTGAAGTATTGAAGTCAAAGCACTCCTGAGTGTCTCCTGGTTGTCCTCATTGAAAGAGTCATTGATGACTATCCTCAGTCGCACATGAAAGTTCTCATAGTCTGTATGCAGCTTGTCCTCCTCTTCTTCTGCCCTGGCCACTTCATTTGAACCGAAGAGACGTTCCTCAGCTTCCACAAGCAGCTGCTGTGCTTTAACCAGACGGTTCTGTTCAAGGTTCCCATTGAAATCCAGGTCCACTTCAGTATGTGAGAAGACAGAAATTTAACCTCTGTTCCTGCTAATTCCCTTCTGCGTGGTATAGCAGGGGTTTTCTCTTTGATCCCAAGGACCCTCTAATATGACTCCTACTAAAATATATTTGGCTAAAATATATTCTGTTTAAAAAAATATTCAATGCAAAATGAAGATAAAATGTATAAATGGTAATTTAGCTAGTTTTTTATATTGCTGGGATTTTAGAACCAAGTTTGAAAACCCTTGTACATTTTGAATACATGAAAAGATTGTCTATTACCTGATGGAGTTTCAGGGGATTTTGGATTCTTCTGCCTTTTCATGAAGTCAGGAATTTTCATTCTTTCTGATATTTTGTTTTTGATTGTCTGTTTTTGACTTTCCTCTTCAGGAGAACCAAAGAAATCTGTTGTGCTGTCATTGGCATCAAGGTCCAAAACTAAAGTGTAAATCAGAAAATGAAAGATAAGAAACTTGACTTATATTCTCTCATTTACAAGCTCTAATTAAAAAACTCTTGTTAATGGAGTCTTTAATAGACTTCATTTTACCTTTACAAAGAGGCTCTGCCAATGCATATCACTGGCACTCCAACCCTACATAGATGCTGACCGACACGAGAGATGGGGCCACAACAGTGCAATATTGGCAGAATTTTATGATGCTCTTGTAAAGATCACTATTTTGATAGGTATTTCTGTTAATTTTTTTTTTTTTTTTCAGATCCAAGTATTTTTTCAATAATATTAACCTCTTTGCTCCTTTGACTTCTGTGTGCCCAGTACATTAGTTAAAGCTACAAACAGAAAAGGTTATATATAGTGCTAATGATCTGTAAATGAAACTCCAAACTGAGCGTCACTAACTTAGAATTTCATAAATAGAACATGTAGCAATGTAGACAACAAGATAACAAACCAACAAAAACATGAACAGAATTACCTAATACTGTTTCAGAGGTGGCAGCATCTTTAGGTTTGGCATTCTTTCTATGTTTCATAGGGTTTTTCATTTTAATATGTTTGGGTATTTTGATTTTGTGGGTTTTTTTCTGGCTTTGTGATTTAGGATCTTCATCAGCTATGCTTTCATCACTTCTGATTTCTTCACTAATTTCAAGGTCGTCTTCTGAAAGCAGAAAGTAAACAACAGTGAATGTACAAATTAAGACATTAACATTATAAATACTTCAAAGAAATAAATTCTTGTGTCTGAATATTGGCGCGGAAGTGCCACAATGGTGGTTACCCAACTAACAAATTTTTGTTCTAAGAATGTTTTCTAAACATAGAGAAGTATTAAAATGTCCAGTTTTCTTGATGTTCGTTGAACGTTTTTTTAAGGTTAGTATGATGTTCCTGAAACATCCTTTCAGCTCAATGTTTTACTAACAACTATAACATATCATTATAGGAACGTTGATTTGTAACATGCCAAGAACAATATCGCCATGATGGTGATCAGGGTTTGCTTTAGTTGGGCTCCTGACCTGTGACTTTTGTTAACTGACCTCTCATTCAGCGATTGCAAGTGTTTTTTCAGTGAACATTTGTGCATTGCTCAAGAAAGATGAAAAAGCAGATTGACATGTTTTAATGACTATCGAGTGACTGCTTTTTCTGTAGTTTCACGACTGGTTTAAATGATGATTTTGAAGAATTAATGCATAAAAAAAGGTAATTCAGCCATTATAGAAAGATCATTTGTAGCACTGAGGAGATCTTCCAAAAACATTATCTGGCGCAAAAGTTGAGATGCATTTAGCATTAGGGCTGGGTATTGACACAATTTTCACAATTCGATTCGATTACTATTCACATGCTTGATTCGATTCGATTTTGATTATTTTGGATGTAGTATTTCAGTTACAGTACATGGAATATTTTCTAGAGGAAAAAAATCTTAACTAATGCTGTAAACCAGCATTAGTTAATAAATGCTGTAGTACCAGCTGACACATGGGAGTCAGCTGGTACTACTATGATAATATTGAAGGTTAAATTAACTTATTTATATACAAAAATTACACTCAATGATGTTTTTTATTATAAATAAAGTTTAGAATTACATAATCATATTTCTACTCCAATTCGCTTTTTTGAAATATAAACATTTAAATCGTGGCTGTCATGACTGATTTATTCAAACATGCATTAAATATTGAAGAACGTTAAAAATTATAATGAATATGTAATGGTGTATAGCTATATTTATCAGAATGCTCACTTTTCTAGCTGACTAATGAGTTTATGGTCACGGAATATGTTTTTCTGAGGTAAATGTGACGTCACGTGACATTGTTTACAAGCTGTTTTATTGACGTCTTTCTGAGGTTGAAACACTGATTGAGCGATTACACGAGACATGATACGGATTTCAGTAAGTTGTACTGTATATTTTAACATACCTTCAGATGTTCATGCATGTTTATTTCGCTGTAACTGTATTAAAGTGGAGGAGAGGATGATCACATGCTTCTCTTTAACTGAGGCGCTAAAGCGATCTGTCACGCCACATTAAACAGCGCCAAAACTGTTTATTTTTTGAATCTCATGATAAGATGGACGTCATTTGAAATCTGAGACTTTGCTTCATATCAAAAGTAGCAAAGCACAAAGATTATGGCAATTTATTGGAATGGAAGGCGCTACATATTCTGCTCATTCATCAGCTGAAAACAGACTAGACTAATCGATTCTTGGGATCGATTCTTTTACGGTTCGTAAAAATGAGAATCGATTAAAATCGAGGAATCGATTTTTTTTTTTACCCAGCCCTAGTTAGCATATATCAACTCTCATACATACCTCAACAATGGTGACAATCAAAAAATATTCAAATCTAAGTAGTAAAAGAATTCAGTTGCATAATTTATTCATGCTGCAATGCACGCTGGGAGCCATGAATGAGTTTTGTATGCTGGCATGAAGCATGTCACCATAGTTGTGTTTCTTATGCTGATTGTTGATGTCCGTGAGAGTTTAACTAAGACCAGAGTTATTTATTATTTCTTGTTCATAAAATGTTTTTTTGTTTTTCAGAAAGTCTGATTTTCACAAGAGTTCTGATCAGTGATTAGACTTCAGATCAGTGAAAGAGACTACTTCACAACGACATTAAGTAACAGTCAACATCAACTGATATGTTATTCTGTCTCGACTTCCTCTGACGCAGTAAAAATATTTTCCGAACACACAATTAAAGCAGCCAGAGAAAATCTAACAAAACAAACAAGAACCAAGAACCCATTTACAGGAAATACTGATAACCATAATGTTGACTGCAAATGTTTGTTCCGCTTTCCCTCAGAGTTTTCACTCATGCGCAATCATCACTTAATTATCTAATAAATTCCAGCACGTCTTCAGTTTAACACTGTACTGTGGACACACATGACCTGTTTAGCATCCAACTTTAAGCCATTTTTATTGTTTAGCCATAAAGTTAATGATACCTAATATTTAAAGGTTCAAATAAAGTTTTCTGCCAACATTATGAGAAAATCATCAAATACTAATGACAATATCTGGTATTTTCACAAACATTGTTTCTAGCACTTGCATAACCTTTACATAAATTACAGAGAAAAATTAGGAACAATAACTTTGGGACAAGATACAAAACTTTCCCAAGTTCCAATGTTCTTTTAAATGAGCAAACACAACATTATTCATTTGAAGTTAGTTTTCATTCTAAATGTTTTAAGGATGTTCCAAGAATGTTGTTCTAAGAACAGTAATGTATAAATAATGTTTTTGTGCTAACCTTTTGAGAACATTATTGAAGAATGGATAGCACTGAACAAATGTTCTATTAATGTTACTGGAAGAATGTTCGTTCATAACATTCAGAGAACCTTGACAGAACGTTAGCCTAAGTTATGAGACCTGTTATCTGGGTATCTGTCAAGATGTGCTGCCCACTTTTGCAAATGTACCTCCTTATTGTTGTTGCGAATTTTATTAATTTATTAATGTTTTGCGATAACAAGCTATTTTGGCTATATTTAAATACAAATTATATATATATATATTTATACTATTATACTATGTAAATATTGATTTACATTAGTTGGAAAGCGTATTTGCCATTACGTTGGATGAAAACATGTTTTATAATAGAAAAACATGCATTGATCATTTTAACCGGCATGCACTTAATTTGCCAGGTTCGAGTATTCTTAGCCTCAGACGTCACGCCCATGGACCGTTGGCTGAATGTCTGATGCATATGGCACACTTAACTGGAAACACTTCAGGATTTTCAAAGTCGTCATCCGGTTGGTTGAATTCTACAGGATGTCCGTGAGACAGACGTGTGTCGCATTCTTTAACGGTCCGCCTGGAAACAAATGCCCTCACGCCAAACCCCCTCGCGGAAGAAAAACGCCGCTGTGTTTACAACTGTGACGATGAACGCTTACCAGGATCAACTAAACTCTGGATTTTCAAAAGTATGTGAAGTAAACCCCAGTGGTGAACCATTGAAATTTCGAAACACTTATCATGTAACGAAGCCTTGTTTGCTGAAATCACGTGACTTTGGTGCTCCGAACCACTGATTCAAAACAAAAGATTTGTAAAGCTTCTAAGCTTCATGAAGCAGTGTTTTGAAATCGCCCATCACTAGATATTGTCATAAAGTCGTTATTTTGTTGGGCTCTGTTGGTGCACAAAAGTATTCTCATTGCTTCATAACATTAAGGTTGAACTACTGTCACATTAAAGGGTTGGTTGAAATCTGATGGCTCAGTGAGGCCTGCATAGCCAGCAATGACATTTCCTCTCTCAAGATCCATTAATGTACTAAAAACATATTTAAATCGGTTCATGTGAGTACAGTGGTTCAATATTAATATTATAAAGCCACGAGAATATTTCTGGTGCACCAAAAACCAAAATAACGACTTATATAGTGAGGGCTGATTTCAAAACACTGCTTCAGGAAGATTCGGAGCGTTATGAATCTTTTGTGTCGACTCATGATTCAGATCGTGTGTCAAACTGCTGAAATCACGTGACTTTGGTGCTCCGAACCGCTGATTCGACACAGAAGATTCATAACGCTCCAAAGCTTCATGAAGCAGTGTTTTGAAATCGGCCACCACTATATAAATCGTTATTTTGTTTTGTTTTTGGCGCACCAAAAATATTCTCGTGGCTTTATAATATTAACATTGAACCACTGTACTCACATGAACTGATTTAAATATGTTTTTAGTACATTAATGGATCTTGAGAGAGGAAATGTGATTGCTGGCTATGCAGGCCTCACGGAGCCATCGGATTTCAACAAAAATATCTTAATTTGTGTTCCGAAGATTAACGAAGGTCTTACGGGTGTGAAACGACATGAGGGTGAGTAATTAATGACAGAATTTTCATTTCTGGGTGAACTAACCCTTTAATGACTTTTGATGAGGTCCACACTGATTCCTTTTCTCCATTTGTCATCAACAAAAATCAATCCTCTCTACACTGCACTGTATTCCCGCTCTGCGCAAATGGATTTGTAAATGCCAGTCGCAGTTTTACTATCTTATTTCTTAATTCTTACTGTGGTATCTTAAGGGGAAAAAATAATATAATTAAAATAATAATATATAATTAAAATGGACACTGCTTACGTCTTGCGGGACGCTTGACAAAGCTCCCAATTTCGGGACTGGTCACCCTAGCCACACCCTGACGTGATTTTACTTTCGTTCTCATCAACCCATGGCCATGAGCAGCAGTACACCTGAAGAGCCTCTCCAAATGTAGAGCTGCATGGGGGAAAAAGTTATCAGAGGGTCTGTACAGCAACTAATTAGTTAATTATTTATTATTAATTATTAGTCATTAATAATGAATAAAGCGAATTTTCCCGGTCGGATATAAACATGCAGTCATGCTCTTTCTAGTTGCCATGGTAATGGTGATGATGTGGAGCACGAGAGAAATAAATTCTTAAAAAAAAACCCCGATGAAAACCACATTTGTGATTCGAAATTCTGATAAATTATTCCGTCTAGTTTGTCATTTCGCGACGTCTAAACAAACACACGCCTCTGTCACTTCTGTTGTTTCGTTCGCCACAGTTCAGCAGCACCACAGACATATACAGGGTAAAACGCCACGTTTACTGTCTGTTAGCTTGTAGAAATGTTTTTTTGCCGACGCAAATAGGGATGAGATTGCATGCATTCTTAAAAACAGGGCATTAAACTACCCAGACCTCAAGAAAAACTTTAATTCATATCAACTTGCATTTAAAATCAAAAGAGAAGATTTTCAGAGCAGGATGGTGTGTGTCGTGACGCATGCATGTTATAGATCTGTCTTACCTCTCTTCGCTCTCCCAAACGGCATTATCCAGTACTGAATGGGGCTAAAAGCAGCCCAAATGTGTCCGGACTTTCTTTCAGCTGTGTGTCTGTATAGTGTGTGTATAAGCCCCTGACAACTCCTTTTATAGGCTGCTGATGAACTCGGAACATATGCTGTGTCATATGACGCAAAATTTCTCCCAGAGAAAGACTTCATTTTTGACTCTTTATGTTCCAGTTTACTAAACATTGCATGTATTAATATATATATATATGTTAGAGATGCACCAATATACCAGCCAATAATTGGTATTGGCCAATAAAAGCAAATTTTCACACTATCATCAGATAGTTTATAAACAGCTGATATTCAGGGCAGATATCCTGTTAATCAAAAGAGGGCAGGAAAATGCACTGAACTGGAGCTTTGTGTAAAAAAAATGTAAGAAACCAGTTTGATGTTCAATATTAATAGTAATTATATGAATTAATAACATTCAGAAAGTTAAGAAATATTAATTTAATCTTCAGAATTTAGTTAGTTAATGTGTGTTCATATTAATTTGAGTAATGTGTTTGTGTTTATAACTGATAGCAGTTACTCTGAAACAAGTTGATGGAATGCAGAGAATAAAGTTTTTATTTGCATTTCTTTCAAAATATAATAGTTTATATATATATATATATATATATATATATATATATATAATTAATTAGTTTATTTGACTTCAATTAAATAATTAGGGCAAACAATAATAATAACCTAATTATTCTTCTGTCATGTTTGAGTGTACGAGTCACTAACAATGTCATTTACATGTTCTTGTTTTTCTCTCTCTCTCTCTCTTAATTTTAAATTACATTTTTTTTTATTGCGTTGGCTCAATTTTCACAAGCAATTGGTAATTTTTCAAAAATCTTAGAACTAATATCACAACAGATCATCAAAAGTACACTTTTTTCAAACATTTCTGCATGTTCTCAATTGTGTTAGTACGGCATACGAAATGACAAAGTATCCTTTTCACGATGCAACAGAAGTGTTTCATCTAAACATTTCATTTACAGTAACTGTCGTTCATAATGCTATTACTATCAAACTTTCATTTGCATTTGCTTCCTTATTAGTTTAGGTCCTCACAGGGATAGTTAAACCTAGGATCACCTACATTGTGGGGACCAGCCAGCAGTGGATTAATAAACATATTAAATGATGTTTTTTTGAAAACGTAAAAATGCCGAAAATTTTGTGTGATGGGTTATGGGTAGGTTTAGGGTTGGGGGATATAAAACCCATTACATCTATGGAGAGTCCCTACAAGGATAATGAACCAGACTTGTAAACTTTGTAAACAGATTACCATGGTAGAGACTGCCACATTACTGTAACTCACCCTTATAAAGGTCAGCTTCAGTAGATTCAGTCATGTGACACAGCGAGAACATTTACTCTGTTCTAGTAAAAATCTCATGACATCACACCTTTTGAAAACACACTGGATAGATACTATTACATTATGGAGTTTTAAAAATGTGCACCTTACATGTGAAAATAGTACCAAAGTGAATAATAAAAAAACTGCAAAACAAGCACTGATAACAAGGGTTTGTTTTTGTCCAACACAGTGTTGGCAAAATGACCCAAATTTGGTTGTTTCTGATGCAGCATTTGGACACTGGATGTAGGTCAGTCTTTGGAAATGGCCTTTGAGTTGTTCTATTGTACATAACAGTACAATTATGTCATAAATATATTGAGATTTTGTTCTGCAATCTCATTTAGACATCATTTTTCGACAGCATTAACAATGAAAAACACAATAGCAAACTTTAAATAGCCGTGAAGAAGAAGGAGAACCGAATGAGATTAAACTTTCTTTGTTTATGTTTAGCTGTTTGACTGAATCTATAGTTAATTTACTTGTATTTTAGTTTGGGTTATAGAGATACAATGCAATCTCTATTTGCAATAATTGATGTTTCTTTTTGATAAATTGCAACTCATTCTATTCGGCTACTCTAGGCTCATTGTCAGCAAAGAGAGAGAGCATTTTCTTTGGCTTAAATTGAACCTCTTCTCTGACAGTAGGATTTATTCATAATATTTACCCAGTTGTATGTTGCATTAAGTGAAAGGCCAGCTGTATAATAGAGCATGTCAGAACATATAATTGCCTTTATTTTCAGAGCTGTGTGTTGAGTCTGTTATGAAGCACTAACTTCACCCACCATGCATTCCCACAAGACACGTGGTTTCTCTCTTGCTCTATGAATATCTTCTGACAAGCTGCTTCCAAATAGGCCAGTCCTGCCTTTCACAAGTTATTTCACAATGATGCTGACCTATAGTCCACAAGAAAAAAATAGCATCTTAATATAAAAATAACCCTTTTTCCTCAAGTTTGCATGCTTTAGTGTACAGTCTTAATAGTGTGTGTTGTTACCTGAATAAGCCACAACTGTTTTATGTTTTGTGATTGACAGTTGTTCATTAGTCTATTGTTTGTCCTGAGCAGTGTTTTTGGGGAAAAAAACCCAGCATGTTTTTTCCAGCATGTTTCTGCAATATTTGAACCCTTTCAAGAGCTGTATGTAGATTCTGAACAGGCGATCGGTGTAAACTGTTAATATTTCGTGATCTGGGAGACATGTAAATATCTTATGTAGTGTCTGAAAGGCAATTTTTTTTTTTTTTTACTAAGATTCTAAGATTTTTTTTAACTAAATAAAACTGCCAAAAACATTTGTCCTATAGTTTGCCCCTGTTCTGTGTCATTAGTATTGCCCATAGCCACTGCTGTTTCCTGGAAACCTTGTGGTTTCTCCAGAAATGCTCTCACTGCTGCCTCTATGGGTTCCCCAAGTGATGGGCATTCAAATGTGGGAAACATGTGCCTATTCTGTAGAATAATGGGGGATTGTGATTAAGAAATTAATTTTACTTCCAACACAGAATTAGCTAATGACAGCTGAAAACTGTTATTTTGGTAAATATAATAATAATAATAATAATAATAAAAAACATCCAGACTAGGTATACATTTGATTTTGAATTCGTTATACAACAAAACTGTTATTCATCCTGGATTTGGCAGGTTTTATTTCAGGGCAGCTTTGGACTTCATTTAGAAATGTAAATAAAGGAGATGAGAAACAATGGCCAGTTGTTAATGAACGCAATCTACTTGATCAGTTGGACAGTGACATCTAGTGGAATCAAAGTGTTTGTGTAAACGCATGAGATCACTAGTTCACCTCAAAACCTGCAATTATTCAAATTAACAGAGGCAACAAACAGTTAAAGGTGGAGTTGAGTGTTCTGTGCAGTTAGAATAGCAATTATTGCCACAGTATTTCTGTTTACAGTAGTTATACTGACTCATCCAGTGCAGAACATGACAATAGCCATGATTATGACTCAAAACTGTGATTTCTGACCCAGTCTAACTATAAACATTTTTGTTTAGTGGGTCCGGACAGCTGTTTCACATAACAGTTATTCCTCCTTTACGCAGGGCTCTTAAAAAGGTGAGCTGAATAAATTCCAAACATACAATTTTATTCTGATTTATTGGTAGGCAATATGCAAAATGTTTTTGTGATTCATGGTTATGATTTATGCTGCCTCACGTGCTATGGGGAATTTCATATTTCCCACTCCAGAAGTCGTGATTAGGAGCTTGTTCAAGTGCTTTGTTGTCAGAATGAGCAGGAATCATGGAGGACACATCCGGTTTATTCTTGCCTATTTATTAGGAAAATCTTATTAAAACCAAAACTATATCAAAGAGTATAGAACCCAAGAGGCAACACGCTGACAATTTTTGGGTAACAGCCACTAGATGGCGCTCCGGTAACGCGGCCGCCATTATGGGGTGAAAATACTAATCCATCTGAGGTAACGTTGTTAGCCTACTTTATTGAGTATTTCCATTTTATGCAACTTTACACATTTATTAATAGTAAATTAATAATTAATATATTTAAGATCATCATGTTTGCAGCGAACAATATATTTCAGACCTAGTGGAGTAATATCTTAGCCTGGGTGCCAGCCCGAACCCTGCCCACAACATTTTTTGGACGGGAAGTTCGGTCTGGACCAAGCGGCAACCACCCCTTTCTCTCGTGAAGCCAATACGGAAGTAACTTAAACTGCGATTCATCGACTGGCCGCTAGGGACAGGCTCCAAAAGAGAGCAGAATCTCATAGAGTCCCATGTTAAATTGGCCAAGTTTATAGCAGAAAAAAACATGTTTACAAGTTGGTTCAAATTGTGGTTTTGGTCTATACTGCTATTTTTGCCCTTCATGACAACTCTGAGGGGGGTGAATTTTTTTATAACTTATCCGTTTAAATTATATTAAGCCTTAAAGTTCTGCATAATTAAGGGCGTGGTCACTTGAGTGACAGGTAGATTGCGATGCTGTCTGAGCCGTCATGTTACCTCAGCTGCCGCTGAATTTGGCATCTCAGCCGTTTTTGTGCTTTTTTTTTTCTCGATTATTTTATACAATTATAAAATATGGCTTGCTGCATAATATTCGAGACTGATGTGTGTCTGTGTAGATGTGCATACATGGGGAAGAGACACAGAACACACGTTGTTGGATCGTGGCATTGGCTGAAAGTTTTGTTTGTGAGATTAACTACAATGACAATACCAGGAGGATATACAACTCTGACAGCACTGCTTGGATATTATAACTAAAACTGCTGCACTATTTTGAAAAAAATATACTTTGGACACAGGCACATTTGTTTGTTAGATACGATCGTATACAGTTTTACAACATAAACGCTGCGATTGCATCCTTTCTTGAAGAACGATGACAGAGAGCAGATCATTCAGAAGAAATGTGAAATGTTTTTTTGTTTTGCAATGGACACTCATATTTTACCCAAGTGCCACAGATTGGATTCATCTCGCGATCTCTTTTTCATTGTAAAGGTATGAAGTCCCATTTTGATTTTCCATGTTGTTATTTGCACACCCAACACTACTGGTGTTGGAGCATCTATATCTTAAAGAAACACCGTAGATTGACAGTAAACGTTCTGATGATAAAACTTATCTTCATTAATATTTTAGATCGTATCTAAGATAGATAGATAGCTCCTTTGCTTGCTAACATGAGGCTTGTTTGAGATGAGCAAATTCTGCGCAGAACCGATCACCGGTGATCACCGCGAGATGCATGCCGGTTAGAAATGTGTCCGAGGGTGGTCCGCCTTGCTCTGATGTCATGCTGACGTGTGTCAAAAACCTCTCGCGAGGGCGAGGCGGACGTGTCGGATTCTGCAGTCGAGCGCAGTTCCTCTCCACAGACTGCGCTGACCAAAAGCATGATGGGAAACGACTTGATGACGACACAGCTTAAAGCTTATTGGTTTAAACAACCGTGATGTATTGATCTCTTTTAAAATGTTTGATTTTAAAACACTAATACCATGATTTTATGCGTATAAATTATGTGTGAATATTCCAAAAGTCTCTGACAGTGCGATCTCTCTATGGGTTATGTGATTGTTATTTATAAAAATATATAAAAACATGTCTGTAATTAAAATAAAAATGATTGATACACACATCCTTCGAATGGAAAAAATAACAAGTACTTTGGGTGTGTATTGTTCATTATGTTTATTTTCATTTAAAAGCAACAGAACGTAAATTACATCCAGTTTATCAGCAACACAGTGCACAAGTGTGAATCCCGCGATATCCGCCTTTGATCTCGCAGGTGTCTGATGCACTACGAGAACGGAGAATTGTCCGTCTTGCCTGCACTTTTTTCACTCCTCCCCTCACTGCAGCCGCCTACTCTCGGCTGAACTTCAGGCGAGGCTAGGCGCATCTCAAACAAGCCTATGGTCACATCGAGCTAGGCGGGCGTGGTTTCAGCAACCAGTCATATCAACTCAAACCACCTCCCCGCCTCTTTGCCCATTTTCAGTTATCCGGGAGTGACGTGCGGTGACGCGCAGCTAAGATGGCCGCGTCCTCATTTAGGCGTCAAAACTGCTGTTCAGAACTCTATGGGTGACGTCACGGACGCTGTCCATTAAGTGTGTTCTTTATGAGAGGAACATGCTTGTGTTAAATGTGTTGCGTTCTGGGCTCATCTGCTTTTCTGTAGTAAACACCAAACTAATAAAGCATACTAAGTTTTGTTTGTCTTAGTAAATTAAGCCACGTTAAGCATGCTATAATGTCCCTCATTTTCTGCCTTCCAGCTTAGAAACGACACAAAGGTGAAAGTGAAACTTAATGAAAATAAACTTGACCAAAATGTGGCTTTGTCATTTGTATTTATTACAGATTCATAACTTCTGATCTGTTTGAATATGTACGTGCTCACGCCATTAATAATGTACGAAAACACGTTTAGAAATGTTATTTATGAAATAGCTCGCGATCACTCTCCGTGTTCATAAAGCAACACATCTTTGATTCATTGTTAAGCTTCTCTCTGTAAGAAATCATGTATTTATTCCATTTAGGTCCAGTAAAACTTACTTGGTGTAGCGACTCCACAATATAATTCATTTCAGAGCTGCATTACAGATGGTCATGCTCTTATGTTATCCCTTAATGCTTTAACATGAAGAAATCAGGGCTATATGATGATATGCTGGCTGCGATCAATATTGTGTTTATTATTTTATCTGGCAGATATATCTGTGCCACGTAGTTATTAAAAACTGCAATAGAGAAATCACTTTGGTCCTGTGTGTGGTCCGATAGAAGGCGTCAGTATGATTTCTATGTGCGTGTATATCGTGTCCTGGCCACACGACTGAGCGATCGAATGAACACAAGAGATTAAAATATTAGTTTATTTATTCTCAGCAAGTACAAGCAGCTCTTTAAAAAATTTTTACGTAATTACAGTCGTTTTTTCATCTGGTGAGTTGTATTTATTGTCATTGTACGCTCCTGAGCGTGACCTAAAACATGGCGGCGACTACCCAGAATGCAACGCGCAGTGACGTGGTTTGCCAAGCTCGAGGGAACCCGTGCGCCGCTAACTTCCGGGTTGGCCTACAAAAACGCGTCATTTATAGATTTTGAAGCCTAAATAAAGTCGTCAGATATAAAAGGCTAATAGGCTATAAACGGACTACAGCACACCATGGTCGCAGATCAACGTCGTCACCACCAAGCGTCCTCAAACTTTATTTAGAAAACAACTCTATTTAAAAACATGCTCACTGATTATGATCTGCGCTGTGTATGAATACTTAACCACTTTTTCATGAGAAATGCTGTCCAAATGTCCTGTTTGTCATGATGACGTCTAAAGTCCCCGCCAAAGGAAGTAGTCCCTTTTAGCAATTTGTTAGCAACCGCCGATTTTAAGACACAGTAAAAGTTTAAAAAATCACAAGTGGGTTATAACTGGTGTGTTTTGTGTCATAGATCAAAATGTGAAAGTATTTAGAGGCTTTGTTAACCACAGACATTATTTCAGGCGATTTAGCAAAAACCCATTCAAAAAACCCATAGACTTTACGGCGTTGGAACCGGAAGTCCTAATATGCTAACTCGCTTCCGGGTTTTGCCTACAAAAACGCGTCATCCCTGAGGCACTCTGTGGAGCAGTATCAGACTCACATTCTGCCTAGAATATGACGAAGTCAGGCTAGTAATATCTAGGTCTAAATTTATATATATTGTACGTTTTAATGGATCACACTACAAACATAATGATCTTATAATACATGATGCATTTCTGTGTCTGTTATCACATAATTCACACTTTTGGACACTTTTGCTTTAACGGACATTAGACAACACTGCAAAATCAAGCTGTTATATTCATATATTTATTGTCCAACATTCCCAATTTTTCTGATGCATGTCCTTAACTAATTTAATTCAGTGTTTATAATGCTAATACTTGCACTTCAAATAATTTTAACCCAAACTGACTGGGTTTCTAGAGAGCCAAGGTTTTGTGAAAAGAAGTGGAAGACTTAAACACAAAGTGTGTAAAATAAACTGTTAAAAGGATTTGTTGATCACTAGTGATCGTATTTTATTCAGTGTTGTCATCATTCAGGTTGGATTTCAGCTTTAATGAACATTTTTTTTAACAAAGCAGCCATAGAAACTAGTGGACTGCGACTCGCTTTCACCCCAGAATGGCGGAAACGCAGGGCTGCTGCTGGGCGCCGGTGCTGCAATGGAACGTTCTATTGAGTGTTGCTTCTTGTTAGTCTATATTCTTTGATTAGGGTGTGGTTGGAACTTCTAGCTCCACCCATTATGTCCAAATAGGGGGGAGCTGGACTTCACGATCCACCCTCTCTGCTGTCAGCAGCTTCTATGGCAAGCCGTTTTGACTTTTATTCACATCTCAGGATATGAATTCTTGATATCGACAATTCAGTTGTTGATATCAGGAATTACATTTCCACTAGTAACAATGTTACTTCTTGACATCAACATTTGAATTTCCACTAGTAAAAACTATAATTCTTGATATCTGTAATTGTATTTTCACTAGTGAAATGTCACCATAGGCTGCCATTCAAATTCAATTGTTGATATCAAGAATTAATTTCTTACTAGTTGAAATTCCAATTTCACATATCAGAAATACAATTCTTACTAGTAAATATCATAATTTTTTATATCAATAATTACATTGCTACTAGTAAAATGTGAATTTTTGATATCAAGAATTCAATTGTCACTAGTTGAAATGTCAGTTCTTGATATCAGCAATTGAATTAAAAATGTTCATTTTTGATATCTGAAAATGTATTTGTGATATCAATATAATTTCAGATATCTAAAATGGCTTTCTTGCTAGTAACAATCACATTCATGATATCAGAAACTAACATTGCCACTAGTGAAAATCAAATTATTGATATCAAAAATTAACATTTTTACTAGTACCAATTCATTTTTTGATATCAGGAACTGACATTTCAACTAGTGACTGACAACTGAATTATTGATATCAAAAATTATGATTTTTACTAGTAAGAATTGTATTTCTGATATGTGAAATTGGAATTTCAACTAGTAAGAAATCATCAATTGAATTTGAATGGCAGCCTATGGTGACATTTCACTAGTGAAAATACAATTACAGATATCAAGAATTATAGTTTTTACTAATGGAAATGTTATTCTTGATATCAAAAATTAGCATTTAACTAGTGAAAATTGAATTATTGATATCAAAAATTAACTTTGTTACTACACTCTAAAAAAAAAAATTGGATCTTCAGCGGTTCTTCAGTGGTTCTTTGCTGTGGTTAAGGTGCTATATAGCACCGCTACTGTATAAAGAACCTGTAAAGCCCCTGTATGGTTCTTCAGCGGTTCTTTGCTGTGGTTAAGGTGCTATATCCCATGTAGAAGGCAACATTCTCAGGACCTTACGCAACGTTCCCTAAAAGTTCTTAAAAGGTGGACCTTCTGTTAACTTCCCAACCATAAAATAACCAAAATAGAACGTCCCCCTAAACTCATATCGGGAACGTTATTAAATGACCAACAGAGGACCATGTGGCAACGTTCAATTAATGTCCCAAATATCCTCATTGTAACATTCTTATGTGACCATAAAATAACCAAATTGGAATGTCCCCCTAAAGTCATATAAGGAACCTTGAACTGCAGCACTTTCACTACCAAAAGAGGACGTTTAAGGAATGTCCCTAATGTTCTGTAAAATTTCAGAATTTTCATCACTTTTAGAGAACTTTTAGGCAAAGTTGCACAAGGTCACGATAACGTCGCCTTCTACTTGTGTTTTATAGAAAATAATAAAATTTGAAGTCACTGTTATAGAGGTGAGCGTTTGCTTTAGATGGGCTCTTTAGATTCTTGCTATTTTAACATCAGATTTTCTCTGGCTGCTTTAACTATGTTTTCAAAACATGTTTGTTATAGCAAAAAAAATAAACAAGTGAAAGTCTGATCAGTTGAATTAAATAATGGTGATACAATCATCATGAAGTGTCCTGATTCACAGATGATTACCAGAGTCTAAACTATGAGTGTGTTATATGTTAGTTTTGCATTAACTAATGGTTTATTTTTTTATGCGTTTTTTTAAAGTTCATTATACAGAGTTTTGAGCTGTGTTTAATAGATTCATACAGACATCATGAATCAGCGTATGATCCTCAACAATGGTGACAATAAACAAAAATCTTTTTTTGAGACTTTAGTAGTTTGTTTTGTGATACTCAGAGGTAATCTTATTCCGAAAATTTTGTCACCATTGTTGAGGATCATATGCAGAATCTTGATGTCTGTATGAATCTTCATGATGCTGTCTGAATAATTCCTACATAATAAAAACTTTCAAAATGTCAATAATATGCATTATCATAGGGCTACAACCGCACAAAAGAAAATACAACATTCACTGATCAGTGAGTAAGACCAATGTATGATGATATAATCATCAACAATGAGCAAACAAATCAATATGATCAATTTTTTTCCCCTCACAATTATTTTTTTGTAACAAATGTGCATTATAAACACTCAGTTACAACAGTTGGAGAAAAAATAAAGTCAAAATGTCAAGGGTCAGGAGCCCAACTAAAGCAAGCGCTTACCTCCGTAATGGTGACATTTTAAATTTTGATAAAACATAAACACCTCATTAAGAAGATTTGTATGAAAGAAACAAAGTCAGAGTGGTTTGTATTAAGGTGCTGAGATCTGAGTTTTGTGAGGTCACCATTGTGCTGGAGAGTAGCACCCGTGCTTCAGTCAGTGATGATCCAGAAACACTGATGTTCTGCTGCATGTTGCTTTATGTAAAGACAGTAACCGTGTAGTTACTGATGCAGTGATACAGCTGTTACATTAGTTCATGCATGTGCTGTTCTCAGTTAAAAGACTTTTTTTTTTTTTTTTTTTTAAAAAAACAGTTTTTGTTTGAACAGCCACTTTTGTTAGTCAATTTAGCTCTAACTTTCAATTCAATTTTTTGACAAGGGCAGCAGGGACATTCTGAGAACATTTCCAAATAAAGTATGGTTTCCTAAACGTTCAGAGAACGTCTTGAATGTTCTGTGAAGGTCCACCAAATAACGTCCCCCAAACCTTAAAAGAACTCTTCTTTAAATGAGAACCACTGCTGGTGCTATATGGCACCTCTTGTGGTTCTACATAGCACCATATGACAAAGGTGCTATATAGCACCTTTAAAGGGATAGTTCACCCAAAAATGAAAATGTGATGTTTATCTGCTTACCCCCAGTGCATCCAAGATGTAGGTGTCTTTGTTTCTTCAGTAGAACACAAATGATGATTTTTAACTCCAACCGTTGCCGTCTGTCAGTGGTATAACGCAAGTCAGCGGGAACTTGGACTATAAGAGTAAATAAAACACGATAGACAAATCCAAATTAAACCCTGCGGCTCGTGACGACACATTGATGTCCTAAGACACGAAACGATCGGTTTGTGCGAGAAACCGAACAGTATTTATATCATTTTTTACCTCTAATACACCACTATGTCCAACGGCATTCATCGCTCGATTCGTTTGGTCTGATCGCGCTCTGACAGCGGCAGTGATGTCTCTCTCTCATTGAAGTATATGCGCGAGACATCACTGCCGCTGTCAGAGCGCGATCAGACCAAACGAATCGAGCGATGAATGCCGTTGGACATAGTGGTGTATTAGAGGTAAAAAATGATATAAATACTGTTCGGTTTCTCGCACAAACCGATCGTTTCGTGTCTTAGGACATCAATGTGTCGTCACGAGCCGCAGGGTTTAATTTGGATTTGCCTGTGCATGTTTTTTTGACTCTTATAGACGAAGTTCCCATTGACACACATTATATGACTGACAGACCGCAATGGTTGGAGTTAAAAATCATCATTTGTGTTCTACTGAAGAAACAAAGACACCTACATCTTGGATGCCCTGGGGGTAAGCAGATAAACATCAAATTTTCATTTTTGGGTGAACTATCCCTTTAAAGATAGGTGCTATATAGCACTTAAAAAGGTTCCCCTATGATTACGAGCCAAAGAACCATTTTTGGTGCTATATAGCACCATTTTTGTTTAGAGTGTAGTGGAAATGTAATTCCTGATATCAAGAATTAGCATTTTAACTAGTAAAAATTGAATTGTTGATCTCAAGAATTCATATCCTGAGAATGAATAAAAGTCAAAACGGCTTGCCATAAGCCTCTCTGTTGTGATTATAAGACTTTATAGGCCACTTCTTAGCTTTATACGTTCACATTTGAGATTTTGTGTTATAGCACTGCTAATTGATGGCTGACAGTTGTTTCATCATTTGTAAGCAAGGGAGAAATAATGTACAGATGTTACTGAATGATATTTTTTGTCAGTTAGACAGCGACATCTAGTGGTCACACAAAACGTGTATTTATTTTATTTTGGCCTACCACATGAGGTCACTGTTCACTTTAAAACATTATCAGATGAACATGTAATTATGATCAAATAAAGCCACAGAAAGGTTTTATGAACTGTGTTGAAGTGCTTTAATAAAACAACAAATAATGTCAAAGCATTTTTCTGTATTTGTCACTTAAGTACTATATAGTTTACACTATTGCACAGATTTCAAATGCTCTGCCTTTGTCGTATGTCTGAAAGACTGTGTATATTAAATGTAAGCCTATGTTAAATTGTTCCCTTTCAGACGTCATTGAATCGATGCACCTGGGGAGTCCGTCATGAGCAAACATGACACGTGCATTTCACCTTCATGTGGATCTGCCAGCTTACAGTCATCCTCAGACCTCGTCCACAACCAGTGACGAATGGTTTTGGCGCGCTTGAAGGCTGCTGCACATGTTAGCTAGCGGGGGCTAATCTGCATTTGTTCTCATCATCTGCTCGTTCGCGTTCACCAGCAAACACGCCAACAACAGTTATTGTCTTACAGAATCAAACAGTGATATTTAAGGGCACCTGGCTGCCACAACAATCAGTGGGCGCTTGATGAATAAAATTAATAAGTAACTCACACAAGATGCTGATCTAGTCATTTTCAGCATAGTTACTGTTTTGTCCACCCTTGTGTAAAAGACATACACCTAGAGTAGCCTACTTATTACAGAAATAATAGGCTGCTTTAAAAGAATATATAGCCTACTTAACTCAATGTAATGTTTTCAGACCCTTAATTGCCTGTTGCAATTTAATCAAAATTAACTATAAATGCAATTAGCTGAATTTAAGAGTGATTTTTTTTACCCACTTATAGGACTTAAGTACATCTTTATGTGATTTCATAATTACTTATATTGTCTTTTAAATAAAGTGTATTGCTGAGTTATAAACTAAAATATAAATGACAAATGATGACTTTTTATTTCAGTTTTGACTTTTGTCATAATATGAACTTTTTATGCCATAATTGTCATTTTTAAGTCATAATTATGATTTTTTTTTTCTGTGTGCCAGGATTATGATTTATCAAAGCATTTTTTTCTTATGTGATAGAAATGGACACGTTGGCTTCCAACAAAGATGCTTTCTTACCAAATGAGATATATGCGTGAAGTGACTAACAATAAATTATCCAAATGCAGGCACTTACTAAGACGGGTAACAGTGAAAACACATGATATAGCCAAGTAGATCAAAATTCCCCCCCAAAATTCTATAACAATTATATTGATCATCTAACGTTTTCATTTTGTGAAGTAATTTGTCCGATTAATTCAAAGTTCAGAAAGCTTAATTTTTCACGTCACTGAGAAAAAGCTCTATTATGATTCCCTCTCATCATGGTGGCCACCATGTTGATATCGCTTAAAGTTCCCCTGTAGACAATAGTTATATCCCTTAAAACTTATCTTTGATCATCAAACTGGCATATTTAAAGGGATAGTTCACCCAAAAATGAAAATTATGTAATTTATTACCCTTATGCCGTTCCACACCTGTAAGACCTTCGTTCATCTTCGGAACACAAATTGAGATATTTTTGTTGAAATCCTGCAGGCCAGCAATGACATTTCCTCTCTCAAGATCCATGAATGTACTCAAAACATATTTAAATCATGTGAGTACAGTGGTTCAATATTAATATTATAAAGCGACGAGAAGTAACGACTTATATAGTGATGGCCGATTCACTGCTTCAGGAAGCTTCGGAGCATAATGAGTCAGTGTGTCGAATCAGCATTTCTCGAAAAAAAGTCGAGATAAAATGTTGAGAATAAAGTCAATAAATTACGAGAAAAAAGTCGTTAAATTATGAGAATTTAACGACATTTTTCTCATAATTTAACAAATTTGTTCTCATAATTTAACTTTTTTCTCGTAATTTAATGACTTTATTCTCAACATTTTATCTTTACTTTTTTTGCGAAATTTAACAACTTTTTTCTCGTAATTTAACGAGTTTATTCTCAACATTTTATCTCGACTTTTTTCTCGAAATTTAACGACATTTTTCTCATAATTTAACGAATTTGTTCTCGTAATTTAACAACTTTTTTCTCGTAATTTAATTACTTTATTCTCAACATTTTATCTTGACTTTTTTCTTGAAATTTAATGACTTTTTTCTTGTAATTTAATGACTTTATTCTCAACATTTTATCTCAACTTTTTTCTCGAAATTTAACAACATTTTTCTCATAATTTAACGAATTTGTTCTCGTAATTTAACAACTTTTTTCTCATAATTTAATGACTTTATTCTCAACTTTTTATCTTGACTTTTTTCTCAAAATTTAACAACTTTTTTCTCGTAATTTAACGCGTTTATTCTCAACATTTTATCTTGAGTTTTTTCTTGAAATTTAACGAGTCTTTTCTCGTAATTTAATGAGTTTATTCTCAACATTTTATCTCGACCTTTTTCTCGAAATTTAACGAGTTTTTTCTCGAAATTTAACAACTTTAATCTCGAGATGGCTTTATTTTTTTATTGCTTAGCACTAATCCTCTTCCGTACATTCACGAGTCAGACAGCTGTTTTCTAAAAATCAGTATCCTCGGAAAGATTTGAACACATCAGAACGTCAGTGGAGAAAGAATAAATTCATTTGGCATTTCTGCAACTTTTTCTTTTGTGTTCTGCTGCATCCACACCCATAGGTATCAGTAACTAACACCTCTGTTCTTTATTTATTTATCTTTGTTGTTGTTGTTGTTGTTGTTGTTGAAATAGATTTTTTTTGTAACATTATAAATGACTTTATTGTCACGTTCAATCAATTTAATGAATCCTTGCTGAAAAAATTGTACTGACCCCAAACTTTTGAACAGTAGTACATTTCTTTTTTCTTTTTTTTAGGGCACTTAAAAGCATGAAATGGATGGAAATTCCCGAATGAATGGATGGGAATGCTAATTGATATCCAGGTGCAGCATTATAGACCTCCTTTCTAGTCTGTGAGGCTTTCGGGACTTTTGGATGCATTCAGGTCACTCTCTGTCTCATTAGCTGTTATTGCCCCATGGATTCTGTCTCTCTGCAGATCGCTCCACTCTTCCAAGAGAGCCCAGGAGTCTGTCGTTAGAAATCCTGTGACTCAATAAGAATAATAATCACCTTGCTAACCAGAGGGCAATTCCTAATCAGGCTCCCCGAGGCTCATCTGCATGTAATGTAAATGTGCTCATTATCGCTCCTCAGTCACCTCCAGTCATTCCCTCAGCCCAAATGCCACAACAATATTAGGCAAGCAAAGTTTTTTCTCAGGATCCTTTTTAAACTACTTTAGTTTTTAACATGTGCTGTACTTACTTGTGATCATAAACTCTATCATATGATCCTAAACTCTAATCTTGTAATAATATAATGTCACGAGTTAATGGACTGGTGCTTCTTAACTGAAACAACAAATGATCATTTGGAAAAAAACTGAAAAGAAAGAGAAAATGACAGAAATTCACAGCAATCACATCAGGCTTCCCTATGCGATCATTGTGATGGAAGAAAAAGGAAAGTCCGATACAGGTTATTTAAGAAATTGAGGTCACTGCGACTTCTCAGTAATTCCATGTAAAGGAAATTAAAGTTAACAGGAAGCGACCCCTATGGAAATGAACTACTCGCTATCTTGATTATTTGAATGAACATCAAGATCTTTTATCATTTAGAGGAACATTATTCAGGGACTCTTGGCCTCTGACATGTTGTAATTGCTAATGACATGAAATGCTTTAGGTAAAAGAAGAAAGAGTCATCTTCCTGACAGAAAAACTATATTTTATATATATGCCAATGCAATAAGAGGTAATTTCTGAGAAGGGACAAAGAGGCAGAAGATGAGAGGTCAACTTGCCTTGCCTTGCCTTATCTGTCTGTCTGTCTGTCTGTCTATCTATCTATCTATCTATCTATCTATCTATCTATCTATCTATCTATCTATCTATCTATCTATCTATCTATCCATCCATCCATCCAATATTGCACTACTGTCGTGTTGTGTGGTAGTTTTGTTATATGGTAGTTTAGATTAATGGTTTAAAACCTTTATTTGCTTTGTAAAATTAGTTATCTTGTGCTTCTGTAATGTACATCTTCCTCAAAAACATCTTTCGAAGAAACAATTTGTGTTGAGTTTAATACCAACAGTGTTGGGGAAAGTTACTTTTAAAAGTAATGCATTACAATATTGCACTACTCCCTAAAAAAGTAACTAATTGCACTACTTAGTTACTTTTTATGAAAAGTAATGCATTATATTACTTTTGCATTACTTTTTCTCACTTGAGCTGGGCTTATTTGTTTTTTAATATCAAAAAGAAAATAAAAGTTCTATTTTTGGCAAATAGGCCCTTTCACACCAAGGGCCCTATCATACACCCGGCGTAATGCGGCGCCAGGCGAGACATTAGTTTCAGCCCGACACAGTCATCATTTTCAAATCGAGTGCCACGTTGTTTAAATAGCAAATGCATTTGTGCCCATTTGTGTGCCCATGGGCGTGCTGGTCTGAAAACGAGGTGTGTTCAGTTGCATTGTTGGCGTGTTGCTATTTTGAGGCCACTAACCAACTGAAACATGCTCTAAAGTCAATAATTTTATTTTTATTCAAAGAGCGCGTTAGTAACATGTGCCGCGGGTGCACAACAACGTACACTCTGCTTATTACACACACAGGGATGAGCACACAAACATGCCAAATATTACAAATAAAAGGATTACAATATAAAAGATTATTATTGTGTGCATAAAGATAAAAATGCTTTGGTTTGTAAATAGTTTGTAAATTTCACCATGTAAATAGTGAATCCACCATGGCGTGAGCGCAAGTGTCTTTTAAAGGGAATGGGAGATGAGACTCTGATTGGTTTATTGCACATTATGCCCAAAACACACCCATTAGCCAGGTGAAAAAAAGTACATTTCTATAATGTACTTAAAGTGTTCTATTTTCGTGCACTAATTTTGTACTTAATATACTAAAAATTCTTCTTTAGTACTTCTTAAGATCATCTTAAGAACATCTAAGTGTACTCAACTGTGCTATTTTGAGAACCATGAAATATGAACTAAAATGTGCTTTTAATATACTATCTCTGTATTTAAAAAATGTATTTAGATACTGTATACATTTGAACCCATACTCTACTACAAGTGGTATCTAAATACATTTTTTAAATACAGAGATAGTATATTAAAAGCACATTTTAGTTCATATTTCATGCTGTCTCAAAATAGCACAGTTGAGCACACTTAGATGTTCTTAAGAAGTACTAAAGAAGAATTTTTAGTATATTAAGTACAACATTAGTGTGCAGAAATAGAGCACTTTAAGAACATTATAGAAGTGTACTTTTTTTCAACTGGGTACTCATTAAGAGAATAGGGACAACCCTTTTAGACCATGCGCTGACCATTTTTCCCGTCGTTAAACTAGCCAAAATTCTAAACCTAAACCAAAAGTGAAATGAATAAGCCTCAGGCTGAAAGAAATGCAATTCACACCTGTACAGTAGAGGGTGCAGCTCAATCAAACCTTTCAGCTGTGCTGCCGTTCTGGAATACAGAAGAATAGGACGCAGGAGAAGAAGTAAATGAGTAAATGTATGTTAACATTTAGTCTAGAACTAAAATAACCATCATGTTCGCACTTATTCCCGTTTTCTCTCAACATGGGAGACAGAAGAGCTGTCAGTCATTAAATGTGAAAACAAAGTAACTTGAGTTGCATATTTGAAAAAGTAACAGATATTTTGTAGTAAATTGAAAAGTAATGCGTTAGTTACTTGAAAAACTAATCTGATTACGTAACTAGCGTTACTTGTAATGCGTTACCCCCAACACTGAATATCACCCACACATTATTTCCATGAAATCATAATGCTTTTAGCACTTTCCTCATTTGTATATCATACCTCTGATATAAAAACAAAGCTTTTGTGCCTCACTCTAATGTGGGGGAATAAAATAGCAGCATTAACATAATCAGCATTGCACATGTGATATGAATTTAATCAGCTGTGGTCAAGAGATATGAATGCGTAATATTGTTCATGTGAGGTCTCTCTCATAGGTGGAGCATTGCTGAATCCAGTCTTTGCTTTGAACGATAACAGGGCAAGGTGGTAGTGTGTGTGTGTGTGTGTGTGTGTGTGGGAACAGAATAGAAGTCTAGCTGACAAGGTTAAATTTAGCGGCTGATTAGACTGTATGAATTTTAATCTGCCTCTGACAAAGGCTCAACAGCACCCTCTGCTCACCAAATCTCATTCTTCCTCATCCTGTCCTTCTCCCCCTCTCATCCCCTCTCTCTCACTACATCTATCTCTCTCGCTCCTCTTCACTAACCCGGCTCCTCTTTCTCCTGGTCTCTCTCTATCTGTCTGTACATATGTGCCTGGGGTTATAATGATAAGAGGGGATAGAGCTGATTTGAATGTGACTCAGGTGGGGGACTCGGCTCTCTCCATCTCTCTCTTCCTTGATGAGATTGTAATGGATGAGGATGATTGTGAATGCATATTCATCGACCATAGACAGCAGCTCAGAAGCGTGACCCGGAGTTTGCGATGAGTTTATTTTCCTCCCCAGTTAACAGGTGGGCTCCTCTGGAAACTCATGTTGAATCACTGCACACCTCCACAAGATTTAAGTTGTCACCTACAAGATTTAAACTGTCACAAATCGTTTTGCTGGCAGCGAGAAGGACATCCGTGGGTTTTGGGTATCCTCCTCTGCACCGTGTTACATCACGGAGGATAAATACTAATTAATTAAATCTGAGAACACCGTGGAAATGAAAGGTGAAGTGTTTAATTTGTGAGTTACTAACGACAGTGGTGTATTGGTGACTGAAGTTGTGGGCGTACTGGGACACATCTGTAGTAAAAGGTTTTCTATTTCATCGCATGAAATTGAAGTATTCATTGACTAAAAAGTCTTGAAGGGATCTGTAGAAATCTTTAAAAATGCACACTCTAAAAAAATGCTGGGTTAAAAACAACACAAGTTGTGTTGAAAACAGACAAACCCAGCAACTGGGATGTTTTAACCCAGCGGTTGGGTTAAATGTTTGCCCAACATGCTGGGTAGTTTTATTTAACTTAACTATAGTTTAAAAATGACTATATGACAGGCTTAAAATGAACCCAATATAGGTTGGAAATTAAAAATCAGACTAGAGGCAATAATAATAATCAAAAGGTGAACATTTATTAATAAGCAATTTAATAAATGTTTATTGTTTAATTATTATTTATTAAACATATTAATAAATGTTAATTTCCAACATACTTTGGGTTCATTTTAAGCGAGCAGTACAGTCATTTTTAAACAATAGTTGAGTTAAATCAAACTGCCCAGCAGGTTGGACAAACATTTAACCCAACCGCTGTGTTTGTCCATTTTCAACCCAACTTGGGTTGTTTTTAACCCAGCATTTTTTAGAGTGTAGAAAATGTTACTATAATTGAATATAATCAATTATTATATTATAATTCAAATATTATAATTCAATATTATAATACAGTGTTGTAATAAAAGCAAATTATTTTAAGTTAAAACTATATACATAGTCCAATAGGTTGTTGTGTATTTACACTCTAAAAAAAATGCTGGGTTAAAAACAATCCAAGCTGGGTTAAATATGGACAAACCCAGCAGGTTGGGTTAAAGGGCACGTATTATGCCGTCTTTTACAAGATGTAATATAATTCTCTGGTCTGGTAAAATTTCAGGTTAAAATACCCCACAAATTTGCCCCTATTTGGGAGTGAGCAAAAACATGCCTTTTTCAATATTACTATATTGCTGGCTAAAAAAATAAATCCAAAATTGGTTGAAAAAAATGGCTGGGTGAAAACAACCCAATCCCTGGGTTTGTCCATATTTAAACCAGCATTTTTTAGAGTGTACAGATAATTGGTCTATACTTTTCTTTTTTTATTCCACAACTTAAATTCCTTAGGCAAAATAGGTGGAAATATTTGTGCATGCAGTCAGTTAAACTAGTGGCAATGTATGGAATTGCAAAAATAATGATTATTCCCAATCCGGTTTCTCAAACACTCCCTCCAGCAGTAGATGTGCCATTTTTGGATAAATGTGTCTGTCTGCTCTCTCAGGCTGACTGGTTGCTGAATATGGCCATCGTAGATGATGCCTGCACAGCCACTAATTGAGGCCAGTCTATCTATTCAGTCCATTTCATGGGTCAGACACCCAGGATGAAATTGTGTGAGGAGACAGACATCCTGAGAGAAGGGACTGAATATTTAACCATGACCAGCCATTCATCCACATGAGGCTCCTCTCACTGAACTAATGATTTAAAGAAATTGACAATGGCATGAATTGAGAATGATCTAAAGAGCATTTTAAGCTTCAGTGGAAGCAAGAACGTCTGTACAAACCCTTAAAAAAAATGTTTTAAAAGAGAAAGAAAATACTTTCAAAGATTATTAAGTGCAAACTGAATGTACTGTTTTTGGACAATCAATTGCATGTTATTTATAATTAGAGGGGACCTATAATGCCCCTTTCACAAGATGTGATATAAGTCTCTGGTGTCCCCAGAATGTGTGTGTGAAGTTTCAGCTCAAAATACCCCACAGATCATTTATTATAGCTTGTCAAATTTGTTCCTATTTGGGTGTGAGCAAAAACACGCTGTTTTTGTGTGTGTCCCTTTAAATGCAAATGAGCTGCTGCTCCCGCCCCCTTTCCAGAAGAGGGCGGAGCTTTAACAGCTCAACAACAACAAAGCTGGAGAATCTCACGCAGCCAAAATGAGGATTGTCAGTAACGGTGTTCAGCCTTACATTGTTCAAACCGGAGTCGACACTGATGGAGAGACTCAGGAAGAAGTTACAACTTTTAGAATGAAACTGGACGTTTCTGAATGGTTAGTGGATAAATTGATGTAGTTGCTGTGGAGTTGATTCAACTCATTCACTAGCATGTGCCGTCATGTTCATCTTTTGTGTTGAATTGATCCTCGTTTATGAAGCAGTCCGGTGTAAAATGACGGCATGTCAACAACACTCTATACAACAACTCTTCCTCTTAAAGCAGCCCAACATGACCTCGCCTTACTAAAATAAGTAAATATGGTATGGTAAATCTTAATGTAATATTGAATAACACACTACTATTGAAGTTATGAAGTATATCTTTCAAATAATCAAGTGCTTTAGGTGCAAAATTCACTTTTGCATGGTGTTTGGACTTAAATGTGTGTTGGCAGTGTGTGTACACAACCACCCTATAAGCAGTGTTTTCCAACGACCTGTTTTCAGCCATGGTGCTAATGTGACGTCACAGAGAATCCGATTGAGGCAGGAACTGTGATCATAGAGAGGGGACGATCGGTCATTTTCGGAAAAAAATATAAATGTATATGCTTTATAAACACATATTATCGCCTTGCACATGCTTCTGCTTTCTGCATTCTTCAAAACGCTTACGCCGTATGTCATACACCTTTTTTTTTTCGAAAATGACTGATGGTTTCTCTAGATAAGACTCTTATTCCTCGTCTGGTGTCGTTTAAAGCCCTTTGAAGCTGCACTGAAACTAATTTTGACCTTCAACCGTTTGGAGACCATTGAAGTCTACTATAAGGAGAATAATCCTGGAATGTTTTCATCAAAAACCTTAATTTCTTTTCGACTGAAGAAAGAAAGACATGAACATCTTGGATGACATGGGGGTGAGTAAATTATCAGTAAAATTTTATTTGAAAGTGAACTAATCCTTTAAGGAATATTGTCATGAAAATGTAGTTTAAGTTCACTTAAGTAGATTTTTATTTCATTAGTATTCAATTATCTGCAAGTACAGTTTTTTTTAAAAAAAATATACTTTTAAGATTTGAAGTACACTACAAATGCACAATCAATACAATCAAGCACAGACTTTTTTACAACAGAAGAGTCACATGATTAATGTGACAAATTTATTTTAAAATTGCTAAACTTTTTTGTCTTACCTTTTTTTTTGCTAACATATAGTATCTGAATTATCTGAATCTGAAATTAATTTTAAACATTCAGAAACAAGTAGTAACATTTAAAAAATGTTAGATGAACATTTCAGAAAAAACATTCCAGAAACGATGTATGAATAATGTTTTTGTGCTTAACATCATTAAATACCACATAACTTTTGAGCGAACATTCTATTAACGTTACTGGAATAATGTTCTGAGAACGATAGGTTATTGCCTACATAGAAAGTTGCTGCCCAATATGCCGAGTGAACAGATTTGGCTTAAGTGGACTTTCAATATGCAGGTAAGGAAATAATGGCACCTAGACCTTCATAAATGCATATATACACAGACAAACCGAGACATGTCAGTACAAGTGACTAAGCATGTTCTGGCCTTTACTTAAACCCACTCTGAACCAGCTCTTTATTTTTATCTCCTGAAAATGGCAGGCAGTTTTATTGTAAGAGGCAGGAAGCTCAGGCTATGACCAGGAGAGAGCTGCTGAAGAGAGAATAAATGAAAGAAAGAGCGAGACAGACAGGAAGTGAGAGCAAAATGATTGTGACTAAAGGAGTGCTGCTGTTCAGTGGTAATTGGATTTGTAATACTCAAAGGAGACATAGCTCAGCACTGGACATCAATGTTTATTCATGGAACGAGGTTTCATATCCTGTCGAGACGCAGTTGACCACTCAGGTGTGAAGGATTAGAAAGTGATGAGAGCAAGTGTGTGTGTTTGTGTGTGTGTCTTCTTGTTTCTGAAATCTCCTTTGAGCATTCATCCAGATTTCACTCCAGCCAAGCATATCGCGAGTTTGATGTGATGATAATTGATCCCATTAAGTACCATACAACTGACGATGCAGTGATTTAATTCACATGTTGCTCTGTAAAAATGACATTACCATGGTTATTTGGAGATGTATCATAGTAGTATTATGAATTTATTCTTTCAACTGTAGTAAAATACATTTATCAATATGACGTAGATTATTTTTATGTTTAGTGTTTAAAGCGGACCTATAATGTCCCTTTCACAAGATGTAATATAAGTCTCTGGTGTCTCCAGAATGTGTCTGTGAAGTTTCAGCTCAAAATCCCCCACAGATCATTTATTATAGCTTGTCAAATTTGCCTCTATTAGGGTGTGAACAAAAACACACCATTTTGTGTGTGTCCCTTTAAATGCAAATGAGCTGCTGCTCCCGCCCCTTTCCAAAAGAGGGCGGAGCTTTAACAGCTCAACAACAACAAAGCTGGAGAATCTCACGCAGCCAAAATGAGGATTGTCAGTAACGGTGTTCAGCCTTACATTGTTCAAACCGGAGTCGACACTGATGGAGAGACTCAGGAAGAAGTTACAACTTTTAGAATGAAACTGGACATTTCTGAATGGTTAGTGGATAAATTGATGTAGTTGCTGTGGAGTTGATTCAACTCATCGACTAGCATGTGTCGTCATGTTCATCTTTTGTGCAAATCCAGCATTGAATTGACCTTCATTTGTGAAGCAGTCCGGCGTAAAATGACAACAACACTCTACTACAACAACTCTTCTCTAAAGCAGCCCAACATGACCCCGCCCCCTTTGTTGTGTGTTCTCGGGGGTGGGGTTTATGTAAATTTTAGGGTTAGTGATGTCACTAGAACCAATATGCAGAACCTATTTTTAATTATTTTATTTCTACTTTTTGAAACAACAATTGAATGATCATTGGACTACAACAATAATAATAATAATAATACTTATCATTTAACAATACTTATCATTAATATAAAATTTTATTGTATTAATCCAGTGATCATTTTACATATTGTTTTTAAAAAAATACAATTATTAAAAATAGGTTCTGCATATTGGTTATTGAACACTAAACATTAAGTTTTCTTTGCTTTTATCTATATTGAATTATATTGTGTGTGTGCTTTCATCTGGGCTTGACATGAACTTTTTGTTCACCAGCCACTGTTTCTAGTGGTTTTCCAAAGTTACTAGCCACTCAGCATTTTCACTGGCCACAATTTTGACATCAATACCATGAGGAAAAAATGCCATATAGATATTTTTAATATTATCTCATAATTTGGCAGCAGGTTTATTAGGCTGCTGTCACTTTAAGACCTGACACACAGATCCATTATACTGTTACACATGCGTTTTCTTTCTCAACTGTTTACATTCACTTAAAACATACTGACTGTGTTTACATGACCGGCATTTTGACATTATTTTGTGTGTGTTTGACTGTTTAAGTGCAATAAGCAGCGAAAAAGAACTCAATTTAGTACCGAGAGGCGGCTTTATGTGGTGCACTTTGGGTGTGAGCACAAAATCTGTGGTAATGAGTCAAATTATGCGCAATACGCACAATCCCACGCCGAAATTTAAGCCCTGTAACACCAACAATATTCATCTGGAGCAAATGAAACGAGTGAGTGAGGTGAGGAGGGTTCGTGTGTCGACTCTAGAGCAGAAAGAGCAGCTGGTATCGTGTGTCTGTTCTGAGGAAAATGAGTATTGGAAGTGTTTCAGATATTTCAGTATCAATATGTATTGAAAAATCAATATTTTTGACAACACTACATTGCACTTAGTTTATTTCAGATGCCTTTTTAAAAGACTAAAATAGAAAAATGTACATTATATATATATATATATATATATATATATATATATATATATATATATATATATATATATATATATATATAACCCACCAAAGTGACTAGTAGGAGTGACTGCATTACACACCACTGTGTGTATATATATGGTTTAACAAATGGGACAATGCAATAATGTACTTCAATATGCCTAAAATGACATTACATATTTCTAATTGTGTGCATGTGTGTAAGGAAACCAGCCAGTGCTCAGCTCAGCAAGAAGAAACAACTGGGTTTGACATTTCCACTGTAAATATCAGCTGTTATTTTAGTGTGGCATCTGGGTGGCTGGCAGGTAGCAGGCTGAACTTTGGCTCAGTGTGAGCGCTCTGATCCCAGCTGGGCTGCACACTACGGAGCGCTGCAGTCCCATGGAGAAGAGGAACCGCCTGAGAACCCTCCACACCCAACCGGACTTATACATACCTGATGTCAAGATGGTTCTTACAGCTCTATTCACTCTGTTGACGTGGGTGTGAATATGGAACGTGTTTTAGATTCACTGGCACCTGAATTGCTCTGACATCTTCTCTCATTTCTTATTGTTCATCCACCATCTGACCTCAGCAGAGAAATCAAGGAGCACTGCACAATAGGAGCTGGATTTACAATAGAAGACTGCACCACACAAGAAAGGAAAATTGTGAAATAATTTCACATGCTGACATTTCACCTCAGGCTATTTATTTCTGCAGCTTAGCAGACAGAACAAAGAACATCATCAGTTCCCTTTTGGTGTTTTTGAACCTTCTCTCATCCAATCTCACCTCTCTCTCTGTCTCATTCTCTCTGCAAATCATGGATCCACGGCTTGGCTTGTATCTTTCCCATTTAAATTACTCTTCAAAATTGCCCCTCTTGTGCCATCAGTGGGTGCCAGATTGAAAATGAAGGATTTTATTATGCTGTCCAAATCACTAATAGTAAAATCGTTCTTCAGACCGCAAACATTGGCCTCAGTGTTTTGCAAAATGCTCCATGGCAGATCAGTGATGTGAGCATCTGCATTGAGCTTAACTGCTGGAAAACTTCTGGCTCGTATCCACATATGATTGTACTTCTGGAGAACATTGAACCTTAAATGAGCCAAAAGAACTTGAATTTTCATGATAGTGAAAGCTGGTTTATGCTGGTTTGGTGCTAGTCTAGCTCAGGGGTTTTAAAACAATGCCAAGTATATACATTAATATAGTAACTTCACTTCACTTTTATAAATACGGTTTCATGGCTAACATGAGTTAATTACATTAGTTATCATGAGCTGGCAAAGAAAAATACTTCTAAAGCATTTGTAAATCTTAGTTAAAGAATTAGTTCACTTTAAAATGAAAATCACCCCATGATTTACTCACCCTCAAGCCATCCTAGGTGTATATGACTTTCTACTTTCTGATGAACACAATCGGAGTTATATTAATAAACACCTTTATAATGGCAGTGAACAGGGGTCACGAGTTTGAAGCTCAAGTGCATCCATCCATCATAAACATACTCCACATGCCCCCGGGGGGTTAATAAAGGCCTTCTGAAACGAAGCAATGCGTTTATGTAAGAAAATTATCCATATTTAACATTTTATAAAGTAAAAAAAAATAGCTTATACGGAAAATACAGCCATACGGATTCTACTTACGTCTAAAGCGTAACTTACACAACATATAACTGTCACGTTTTGAGTTTGCTTTTGATCTGTTTCCCTGTTATGTTCATGTAGTTTGTTTTTCTTTGGTCACATGTTCTCCTTTGTTCTCAGTTTCCCACCACTTATTTGTTGTCATAGTTACTGATTTGATTAGTGCAAAGACTATAGAATAACACAAGACGCGTCACTCGTATTGTTTTGAATGGGAGAAAGTGTAACGCGCAATATGGCGGAATAAGTCCCGCCTTCTAAATAAGAGCCAATCGCCGACTGGTAAAGTCATCGCGTCACTTCAGCGGCCGTTAGAATCACCGGTTTCTATAGAAACAGTCGGACTCGCGCCTCCGAAGCGACGCGCATTTAGGTCTGCGCATGCGCATTAGCTTGATACAGCCTGAAAAATAGTTTTTTTGTCATGATTCGAGCGTTTAGAAACTAAATTTATGAGCCGGTTGTTGTTAGATTTCATTGGTGATTTCAAATATGAAATTTAATCGTAAGGTTGGTGAACAGTTTTGGAGAATTTGATGTTTCCCCATTCAAAGAGATTGCATGATGCCCAGGATGGGATGCCCGAGAGGCGTTTCAAAGATGGCCGCCGAGTGAAATGACTTGTCTTAAAGGGACTTTGATTAGTGTCTTCAGTTCAGGTGTGTCTTATTTATTAGCGTTTAAATGCATTTAAATACTACACCACCATCCATGACAATAACGTAGGACGCCGCGCAATACACCATGGTGTAGCATGAGCAAGTAATTACATCACGTAAGTTACGCTTCGGTACCCCTCTGTATTTCCCGAAACCATAGTGCCAACAAACATTCACAAAGTTGTGTGGTTGGAACGACAGCTCTCGAGCTGTGGTTAGAAGCATATAGTTTCTTGTTTGTATGACATTTGTATGGACTTAATAAATCATTATCTTGAGCAAAATAAGCAGGCTGACATTCAGTACAATCTATATCTTTTATTTTGAATATGTACAAATGTCATTTACGTCTTTTAGTTTGTCAAGAGATTTAAAGCACCGTTTTTGAAGAGTGTGTATGTGCTCTTGTGTGTAAGAATGAGCCTATGATTGAATCTGGAAATAAAGCAAAATAACTGAGAAAAATGAGAATTAGCGTCAGTTTTTCGACAGTATGGTTTCGGGAAACAGTTGTGACTAGCTACTTGATTTTTTCAACGATGCATCTTGGTAGTTAAACAGTGGCTGCGTCCCTAATCGCATACTCTTTCGAGTAGGTACTTATTTTGAATAGGTAATTACTTTTCAATCAAATAAACTATGTACTAGGCATGTGACGGTATCAAACTTTCATGTTGCGATTAATTGCTGAAGCTTTTATCACGGTATTATCACGATATTGAAATAAGTTGCAAAAAAAAAGTATAGTATAGCAGGTTTAAGAACTCTTTTTGTAATAACAAAAATAACTCTGAATGTTTAAATACAATAATACAATACACAAAAAATATAAAGTCAAATTTTCAAACAGATTAAAGTGCAAAAGAATTAGGCTATAAAGAACAACCGATAACACTTTACAATAAGGTCTCATTATTTAATGCATTAACTTTGATTGAACAACAACAGCTACATTTGTTACAGAAAGTATTATTTTTTGTTAATGTTAGTTAAGAAACACAACTGATCATTGTTAGTTTTCTCTCAGGTCCATTAAATAAGTACTTTTGATTTTAGTAATGTTATTAATGTCACAGACACGCCAGGCTCCACCTCACCACAGTACCCACGCACCCAATCACCAGCATACTAATCACCGCCACCTGCATCTCATTCACTCTGCAATCACCAGCACTACAAAACCACCACACTCACACACACTCACCGTCCGGTCTCGTTTGCAATACCTTGTGTTTATGCTTACCTTAAGGACTCCCCTTCATCATACTTACCTGCTCCAGCGATCTCCTTCATCTCCTTCGTCTCCTGGTCCCTTCGTGTGCTTACCCTTCTGTGTGTGTGAGTGTCTCCAACGTCTCCCTCCATCTCACTTCAGCTCCTGGATTATCAACCATACAAGGACAGTATTACTCTCTATTCATCTCTCAAGAACCCGATATCAGCCATTTCCACTCTGTGTTCTCATATTGTTCCAATAAACTCACCTGGATTGCTTTTATCTCTGCCTCCGTGTCTATATCATAACAGAAGACCGGACCATAACAACTAACGGCATGAGTACAAACGATCCATTCCAGGAACTCGTGGACGTGCTGCGTCGAGCACTCACACCACAGCCCTCAACATCGTCATCCCACAACACGGCTGTCTCCGCACCCACCAGCACCACTCCTTCACCTGCATTCACCGCCAGTCCCATGGCCAAACCGGCGCCCTACTCTGGATCGGCGGAGGAATGCAGCGGATTTCTTCTCCAATGTGAGCTGGTCCTGGAGATGCAGCCGCACCTCTACACCACAGACACGGCTAAAATAGCGTTCATTATTTCACAACTGCAAGGGAAGGCTCTGCAATGGGCAGATTCGTTATGGACCCAAAAAGGCCCAGTCGTCCAATCCTACTCGGCGTTCGTCTCCCACTTCCGGGAAGTATTCGGGAAACCTCTGACTGATTCCTCGACTGGTGAGAAACTTTATAATCTAAAGCAAAGAAACCTATCTGTTAACGAATATGCCTTGCAGTTTCGAACGCTAGCCGCCACCAGCGGATGGAACGAGCAAGCCCTCATCACCACGTTCCGTCAGGGGCTGGAACCCTCCGTGCGGCTGCATCTCGCTGCATACGAGGACTCCATGGGATTAGAACGCTTCATCCAACTCGCCATCCGCGTGGGGTCCCGTATGCAGTCGTGCATTCAAGAACACCAGGGCCAGTCATCCACCACCAACCTCCTCCGTCGGTCCGAACCCGTCAGCTCCCCAGAACCAGCCAACGAACCCATGCAAATTGATCACTCTCGTCTCACCCCAAACGAAAGACAAAGAAGGCTGGCCCTGAATCTCTGTCTCTATTGCGGAACAATGGGGCATAATCTCTCCACATGCCCAATCCGTCCTCCTCGACCCGTGGTGAGTGCAATATTTCCCTCCATTCAGAAAATGAAACCACTCACTACAACTGTAACCCTTACTGCTGCTAACATCTCTGTTCCAGTGGTGGCGCTCCTTGATTCAGGGTCAGCCGGAAATTTCATCTCAGGCACCCTCTGTAGACAACTCAACCTTAAGATCTCTCCTTCACCGACGAGCTATCAAATCCACTCCATCACGGGCAAACCCCTAAGCCGCAGACACATCCGTCACTGCGTGGGTCCACTTCAACTCAGCATCGGTATCCTGCACACTGAACACATCCATTTGCTGGTTCTGGAGGAATCCACCGCTGACGTGGTTCTAGGGCGCCCGTGGCTGGAACAACACAACCCCAACATCTCCTGGCGCACGGGCGAAGTCCTGAAGTGGGGCGATCACTGCTTCCCAGACTGCTTCCCAGCGCTTCCTGTTCCAAAACCTCCACTCTCCAAGTCTCTTCTCGTGAATGCCACGTCCATCGAGAGCCCTGTTGAGAAGCGCTCCGTGGATGTTCCCCCTGACTACGCCCCCTTCAGCGACGTCTTCTGCCCGCAACGCGCCTCCAAGCTTCCTCCACACCGGCCATGGGACTGCGCCATCGATCTGCTGCCGGGTGAACCAGTGCCCAGGGGACGCATATACCCCCTGTCCATACCGGAGGAGAAGGCCATGGAGGAATACATCAAGGAGGCACTCGAACAAGGTTACATCCGCCCGTCTACTTCCCCTGCTGCTTCAAGCTTCTTCTTCGTGGCTAAGAAGGACGGAGGCTTGAGGCCCTGCATCGATTACCGTGCACTCAACAAGATCACCATCAAGTTCCGCTATCCACTTCCCCTCGTCCCAGCGGCCCTGGAACATCTCCGCGGTGCCACTGTGTTCACCAAGTTGGACCTCCGCAGCGCGTATAACCTCATCCGGATACGTGAGGGGGACGAGTGGAAGACCGCCTTCGTCACGCCCACTGGACACTACGAGTACCTCGTGATGCCGTATGGCCTGGTCAACGCCCCCTCCGTATTCCAGGATTTCATCCACGAGGTGCTCCGGGAGTTTCTCCATAAGTCCGTTCTGGTTTATATAGATGACATCCTCATCTACTCCCGGAGCTTGGCCGAACATCGCCACCACGTTGCGGAGGTCCTCCAGCGCTTACGGCAGTTCCATCTCTTCCTCAAGGCTGAAAAATGCTCATTCCACCAACCCTCCGTCCAGTTCCTGGGGTACGTGATTGATCACAGTGGCATCCGGATGGACGAGGGGAAGGTCTCCGCCATACAGTCCTGGCCCACTCCTACCACTATTAAAGAACTCCAAAGATTCCTAGGCTTCTCCAATTTCTATCGCCGGTTCATCAAGAATTACAGCACTATCGTCAGTCCACTCACCAACCTACTCCGTCACCAGCCCAAGTCTCTGTCCTGGTCTCCACTAGCCACCAACGCCTTTGAGACCCTGAAGAAAGCCTTCACCACCGCTCCCCTCCTCGTCCACCCTAACCCGGACCTCCCGTTCATAGTAGAGGTGGACGCATCTACCACCGGAGTGGGAGCGGTCCTTTCACAGCAGCAGGGGACACCAAGTAGACTCCATCCATGCGCCTTCTTCTCCCGCAAGCTCAACCCGGCGGAGGTCAACTACGACATCGGTGACCGCGAACTCCTGGCCGTCAAGCTTGCCCTTGAGGAGTGGAGGCATTGGTTGGAGGGAGCTACTCACCCATTTCAAGTTCTCACTGATCACAAGAACCTCGAATATCTGAAGGCAGCTAAAAGACTCAACCCTCGCCAAGCTCGCTGGGCTATGTTCTTCTCTAGATTCAACTTCTCCATCTCCTACCGTCCTGGTTCTAAGAATACGAAGGCTGATGCCTTATCTCGCCTCTATGCTCCTGAGGAAAAGCCCGAAAAACCTGATACTATTCTGCCGGAGACCATCTTCGTGAGCCCTATCCAGTGGTCCGAAGAGACCATTCCCTCCGCCAATGCCTCCACACGCACTCCGCCGGGTTGCCCACCGGGCTTGCAGTACATCACACGGGCACGTCGCACTCCACTCCTGCACAACGTTCACTCTTCACTTGGCACTGGTCACCCGGGGGTCAAGGAGACCCTCTCGTTGCTCAAACAACGCTTCTGGTGGCCCAACATGGCCAACGACGTCAGGAGGTACGTGCAGGGCTGCAGGGAGTGCGCCATCTCCAAGAGCCCACGCCATCTTCCCACCGGCAAGCTCTTTCCTCTGCCCGTTCCTGAGAGACCCTGGTCCCACCTGGGAGTGGACTTCGTCACCGACCTCCCCGAGTCTGACGGTCACACGTGCATCCTGGTGGTAGTAGACCGCTTCTCAAAGTCCTGCCGATTAATACCCCTGGAGGGTCTACCTACCGCCATGGCCACCGCAGAACTAATGTTTAATCATGTCTTTCGCTATTATGGATTACCTGAAGACATCGTCTCCGACAGAGGACCCCAGTTTATCTCCCATGTCTGGAAAGCCTTCTTCTCCCTCCTGGGTGTGACCGTCAGCCTATCGTCTGGATACCATCCTCAGTCGAACGGGCAGACGGAACGGAAGATCCAGGAGATCGGCCGCTTCCTGCGTACCTTCTGTCACGGCCACCAGAACTCCTGGAACCAGTACCTGGGTTGGGCCGAGTACGCACAGAACTCCCTCCGCCAAGCCTCAACTGGACTAACACCCTTCCAGTGCGTACTCGGCTACCAACCCCCGATGTTCCCCTGGGACGGGGAACCCTCCGACGTTCCGGCAGTCGACTACTGGTTCCGGGAGAGCGAGAGGGTGTGGGACTCAGCTCACCACCAGCTGCAGAGAGCCCTGCGCAGACGCAAGATGGCAGCCGACCTTCGTCGCTCCGAGGCTCCTGACTACCAGCCGGGGCAGAAGGTCTGGCTGTCCACCCGGGACATCAGGATGCGTCTGCCCTGCAAGAAGCTGAGTCCCCGCTTCATTGGCCCATTCACCATCCTTCGGCAGATCAACCCCGTCACCTATCGTCTCCAACTCCCGGCACAGTATAGCAGAATTCACCCTACATTTCACGTGTCCCTACTCAAACCTTACCACCCTTCTGTTGTTCCCTCCACAGAGCCTGACGTGGCAGCCGCCGAGCCCCCCCTTCCACTTCTCCTAGAAGACGGCACAGCCTACGTGGTCCACGAGATCCTGGATTCCCGGCGCCGTGGTGGTAAGCTCGAATACCTCGTGGACTGGGAGGACTATGGTCCCGAGGAACGCTCATGGATTCCCAGGAACGATATCCTTGATCCTCTTCTGTTACAGAACTTCCATACTAACCATCCAGACAGACCTGCCCCACGACCCAGGGGAAGACCACCACGACGTCGGGGTCCGCGGCCCTCAGGAGCGGGCCGTGGGAGGGGGGGTACTGTCACAGACACGCCAGGCTCCACCTCACCACAGTACCCACGCACCCAATCACCAGCATACTAATCACCGCCACCTGCATCTCATTCACTCTGCAATCACCAGCACTACAAAACCACCACACTCACACACACTCACCGTCCGGTCTCGTTTGCAATACCTTGTGTTTATGCTTACCTTAAGGACTCCCCTTCATCATACTTACCTGCTCCAGCGATCTCCTTCATCTCCTTCGTCTCCTGGTCCCTTCGTGTGCTTACCCTTCTGTGTGTGTGAGTGTCTCCAACGTCTCCCTCCATCTCACTTCAGCTCCTGGATTATCAACCATACAAGGACAGTATTACTCTCTATTCATCTCTCAAGAACCCGATATCAGCCATTTCCACTCTGTGTTCTCATATTGTTCCAATAAACTCACCTGGATTGCTTTTATCTCTGCCTCCGTGTCTATATCATAACAATTAAACAGTAACTAAGAAATTAACATTAACTAAGAATAATTAATGCTTTAAAGTATTTTTCATTGTCAGTTTGGTAATAATGAATTAACATGTTAACTAATGAAGCCGTATGTCTTTAAGTTTTACTGAACAATGACAAATAATCAGAACATTTCTAATCATTAGGGCATGTTGTAGTCCAGATTAAAATATATGTTTGAGGCATTTTAAAAACTTCACCAGCGCAGTTGCTTTGTTTATGGGGTTTCCGGGGTAACCGTTGCACTCTGCTGTTCCATCAGCGCCCTCTGCTGTCAGAGAGTGAAAGCGCACTTTCATTCAGCGCGTCTCCTTCACTCGTTCAGCCATTGTGCATTTTATTCGGTTGATGGGGAAAGTATTCTTATATGCATTATAAAAATTGTAATAACTGGTAATAAATTATTATTTACGGTATTTTGAAATGCCCACGATAACAATACCGTGCATATTCATTATCGCGATATATCGCATTACCGAATATCGGCACAAGTCTACTATGTACTATATAGTATGAATGTAATCTGGACGTACTGCATTCACCATGCTCAGGGCTGGATTAACATAAGGGCTTCATCACAAATACCATAGTTTATTCGTAGTAATATTAAACTATCAGAAAAATTTTATTTGAAAGTGAACTAATCCTTTAATCCGGGCCTTGCCATGCTGTCATTATCACATGATCTATCAGCATCAGTTGCGTTGCTTCACTGCTATTCACAAATCCTCTCCCGTGGCCTCATGGGATAGTAAAGTGTCCTTCGCATGCACCCTCAGAAAAAGTTGGTCATCTGGGTACTTTTTGCCAACTCTTTCTTTAGTCATGTACAGTTTTCCCCCTACTATATAGTAGGGAAGAATGCGATTTCAGATGCAGCCAACGAGTTATGTCATTGTACGGGAAACGCACCCCTGCATGGTCTGAAGCATGATGAAGGCTTGGTTCAGCATCCAAAACACATCATAAGATGGTCACCAGCAATGCAGGTCTTTTAAAAGGGTGGAAAAATGGTGACCTGAATGATACCTAAGAAATATGTATGCAAGTGTGCACACGCACACACACATTTATGCATAACAGTCTGCATCAGGAGGCACATTCAAGTAAACAAACACATTACAGTGAGTGCCACAAAAGGCTTCCCACACCGATCCAATAAAAAAAAGCCATCAAAGAAACATACTGTTTTCTGCCTCCCCTCTGATTAATAGCGCCACTAATATAGCACTAAAAATGTATTATGATAAAGTCAAATGATGTGAGTGGGTCAGTGGGGAGGAGCGCTCAGCGGTGCGTTGCCGCTGGAGAAAGACATGACACTGATGCCTGCTTGACAAGGTGGTTGCTATGGTAACACCACCACTCAAAGTCCTAAAGGACAAGCACATCAGAAGAGCTCTCCAGCAGACGAGAGACAGAGAGGGGATGAAATGATAAATAAAAGAAGGATGGAAATGGAGGTGGGCGGTGTGGGAGTGAGTATTAGGGCAGGTGTGCAGCGCACTCGCTTTTTAATGGGTAGATGCCACGCGTCCCGCTGCTGCCGATACATGCTTCACATCCCGCTGTCGGCGCCGATTGACATATTATGAAGCCCAGCCACGGACCGCAGCGGCGTGGGCTTGAAACTCCTTTTTATCACCAAGTCAAAGGGGCTGTATCAATCTGAAAGAAGGAGAGCATGAAATACTAGGCTAATTTAAGAACTAATGGAGACTCTGGAGGTAGCTACACATCATTTTAAAAAATTGCCTCGGATTCAAGAACTCTGAAAGCTTTAGTCTTCAAAATAACACGACATGTTTGGTCCACCTACGGTTCCAACCTTCATTATTCACAGAGGCACGGGAAAAAGCCTTTAAGAATGCTGAAGTGTGTTGGCTGCACTGTAGTTGTGTATTTCTGCGCGTGTGGGTGCATGAGCATGCGTAGGAACACTTATAAATCAGAGCCGCCGACTCATACCGACAGCTTCCGTCACGGGGAACTGTAATACCTCTCACTCGAGCGAGCTTTAGTGTATCTTCGAGATCATTTGAGAGAGACATGTTTATTTTTGGAAACCCGCAGCTCCAAACAAGGTCACTCTGCCAGCAGCATTCAGTGGCAGAAAATGAGTGGAAATCATCTCCGGCCTGTCAGGTCGCCGCTCTCGCTGGAGGTGGCTGAACTCGACAGTGGCTCATTTCCCAGGAGCCACCTGACGATGTGCTTTTAGTGCTCTGTCCGGGGAGAGTCAGTCTCCACTGGAGAGCACAAACCAGACGTGACAGCTCTCTCTACCTGAACATGCATGGTCCTCTGCTTTGTTCAGAGAGGAGATGGCGATGTTGAGTCTGGGAAAGGACAGAATTGTGCATTCTGTGAAATGAAGGAGCCGATCTTTGAATAGAGTAAAACTGATATTAAGCAGATCAATATAGAGCCATTTTAAAGGGCTTCAGTGAAAATTCTGTCATCATTTAAAGGTGCCCTACTTCTTTTTAAAAGATGTAATATAAGTCTAAGGTGTCCCCTGAATGTGTCTGTGAAGTTTCAGCTCAAAATACCCCATAGATTTTTTTTAAATTCATTTTTAAACTGCCTATTTTGGGGCATCATTAACTATGCACCGATTCAGGCTGCGGCCCCTTTAAATCTCCCGCTCCCCCTCCCCCGGAGCTCGCGCTTGCCTTGAACAGCATAAACACAATTTACACAGCTAATATAACCCTCAAAATGGATCTTTACACAGTGTTCGTCATGCATGCTGCTTGCATGCATCGGATCATGTGAGTACAGTATTTATTTGGATGTATTACATTTGATTCTGAATGAGTTTGAGGCTATGCTCCGTGGCTAAAGCTAACATTACACACTGTTGGAGAGATTTATAAAGAATGAAGTTGTGTTTATGAATTATACAGACTGCAAGTGTTTAAAAATGAAAATAGCGACGGCTCTTGTCTCCGTGAATACAGTAATAAACAATGGTAACTTTAACCACATTTAACAGTACATTAGCAACATGCTAACGAAACATTTAGAAAGACAATTCATAAATATCTCTAAAAATATCATGTAATCATGGATCATGTCAGTTATTATTGCTCCATCTGCCATTTTTCGCTATTGTTCTTGCTTGCTTACCTAGTCTGATGATTCAGCTGTGCAGATCCAGACGTTCTGCCCTTGTCTAATGGCTTGATCATGGGCTGGCATATGCAAATATTGGGGGCATACATATTAATGATCCCGACTGTTACGTAACAGTCGGTGTTATGTTGAGATTCGCCTGTTCTTCGGAGGTCTTTTAAACAAATTAGATTTATATAAGAAGGAGGAAACAATGGAGTTTGAAACTCAGTGTATGTCTTTTCCATGTACTGAACTCTTGTTATTCAACTATGCCAATATAAATTCAATATTGAATTCTAGGGCACCTTTAAGGCCGATAAACATAACGATAAAAATGTAGTTTTGAAAATCATTGTAAAAAAATAAATAAATAGTGTATTGTGAATGTCAAAACATTTGGTAACTAAACACAATTTCAACATGTTAAAATGTTTACATGGTATGACAGGTAGGCTACTGTTTTATTGGTGCTTAAAGCAAATTTCACAATTTCAATTCATAAGCTTACGATTTGATTCTGATCTTCATTCAATATTGATTCATTTGGATATATATCAGGCACAGTAGCTACATGTTCATTTTTTTAATGGAAAGAAATCTCTCAACTCATGCTGTAAACACAGGGAGCCCTGTCAGCTGGTATTATTATTAAGGTTAAAATTAACAACTCAAATATAATGAGTTTTTATAATAATCATTAATTATTATTTTTAATGATATAAGTAAATATATAATAAATATGTAATATAGTGCATACAGCAAAATACTCCTCTAGTTAAATTTTTTTTTTTTAGCTAACTAACATGCTATGCTTTTCTGAGGTAAATGTAATGTGATATATTGTTCTCTAGCTATTTTCATCTTTCCACGGTTGAAACACAGATTGAGTGATTACATCACACGATATATTTTGGTAAGTTGTACTGTATCTTTCAACATACCTTCTAATGTTCAATCGTGTATATTTACTATTAACTAATAATAAAGAGAATGATCAGTTCAAGTACAGCTTGAACCGAGGCGAAAGTACAGCGATCTGTCACGTCACATTTAAGAGTGCCAAATCTAGATTTATTGTTTGAATTTCATAATAAAATTGACAGAATTTGAAAGCTGAGACTTTGTTCATATCAAAAGTAACCTGCTCTGTCTTGTCTGTCAGTGTAGGTGTCCTCTTCCTTTGCGATTTTTCACTGCGTGAGAAAATGGATGTGTAGCATGAGAACAGTGTCAATTGCATCAGTCTCACGCCGAATGCACGAGAGTTGGCAGTGCTGCTTAAAGTTTGAGTTAGAATAGTAGTTTATAAGAACGCGATTATACGCATAACGAGGCTGTTAAAGCAGACTGAGCTTACCTGTTTGGCGGGATGATGCTTAATGTAGCTTTTGTAGTCCCATTTAGCCACTAGCAACCTCCATTTTGATGAATTTTATGTTGTAGAATAAAACATGAAAGTATATTGAACTTGTGTTCACCACAGACCTTATTTCAGCCATTTAACTAAAAACCCACTCAAAAAACCCATTGACTTCAGGAAAATGGAACCGGAATAACCTGAAATACTAACTAGTTTATCTACTCCATACAATGGGTGAATTCCAAACGGAATTGACGGGCACTTCAGGAAGAGGACGCCATATGTAGGAGCATTCTGAACTAAAGTGAACAACTGAATCCCTTCACGAAGGGCCCTTCCACAAGTTCATTAGCGAAGGGAACACACCATGGTCACTTCAAGGAATTTAAACGTTTATGGTTATGTGGGTGACAAGCACTCGCGAATCATTTTAAATCTAGATATGGTGGGAGAGTTGGAGTTAAAGGTGCCCTAGAACGTGTTTTCATAAGATGTAATATAAGTCTAAGGTGTCCCCTGAATGTGTCTGTGAAGTTTCAGCTCAAAATACCCCACATATTTTTTTTTATTAATTTTTTTAACTGCCTATTTTGGGGCATCATTATAAATGCGCTGATTCAGGCTGCGGCCCCTTTAATTCCTCGCGCTCCCCGCCCCCGAGCTCGCATGTTATCATGGATCATGTCAGTTATTATTGCTCCATCTGCCATTTTTCGCTATTGTTCTTGCTTGCTTACCTAGTCTGATGATTCAGTTGTGCACAGATCCAGACGTTCTGCCCTTGTGTAATGCCTTGAACATGGGCTGGCATATGCAAATATTGGGGGCGTACATATTAATGATCCCGACTGTTACGTAACAGTCGGTGTTATGTTGAGATTCGCCTGTTCTTCGGAGGTCTTTTAAACAAATGAGATTTATATAAGAAGGAGGAAACAATGGAGTTTGAGACTCACTGTATGTCATTTCCATGTACTGAACTCTTGTTATTCATCTATGCCAAGGTAAATTCAATTATCGATTCTATGGCACCTTTAATGTATAAACACGTATAAACATTTCGTTTTGTTGTGATATTACACATTTTCATCATGCTTTTCATATTAAGTTTAAAAGAGTTTCATAGGTAAGAAATGTGTTTAATGTTTAACTTATAACGTTAATAGCAGAACGGGAACACATACTTCTCTATAAATGTACATTTATTTGTATATATCATATTAACAGCAATAATAAGATATTCCTGTTGTTGAAGCCTAGCATTGTCATGGCAATAATGCTAATGAGGAAATTACATGGTCTTTCATTGTTCCCTTCACCAAGTGCATTCCAAATAGCTTCATTATGACACACAAGTGCCCTGCTCCCTCCAAAGTCTCCACTTCAATCACTCTGCCCTTTTGAGTGAGTATGGCATAGGGATGCTCACTTCCGACTGGAATTTTCCCAATGTCAATGGGCTAAAATTTTATTTTGGACCCAACTGACATTCTTTATAGTGCACTATACTTGAGACACAGCCATTTGTATAGATCATATGGATAATACAGAGTGCACTCATTCAATCCTGAAATGCACCTCAATAACAAGTGTACAACCGATGTTTAACCGATAATTAAACCCCCGCGTCTCACCAAAAGATGTCGTACCCGGCACTTCCGGTGCGCTCTGTGTCTAAATTCGCTGACTCAATTTCATTCACTCATTCAATGCACTAGTCATGTAGGGAAAATGAATGGGGAAATCAACCAGGGATTCAAAGTGAATGAAAATGCATCTTGACTGGAAAAAAATACCTTTGAATATTGTTGTGAACAATGGGGTTATTTTAATGTAAGAGCAGACACATTTTTAACTTGAATGTGCAAGATGATTGCAGTGATTTTAGTTGTAGAAAAACAGCCCATAATGCTGCTTGTTGTTGCATTTTATTTAATTTTTTTGTATTTGTTATCATATGCGACCTTGGACCACAAAACCAGTCATAAGTCACACGGGTACATTTGTAGCAATAGCCAACAATACATTGTATGGGTCAAAATTATCGATTTTTCTTTTATGCCAAAAATCATTATGATATTTAGCAAAGATCATGTTCCATGAAGATATTTTGTAAATTTCCTACTGTAAATATATCAAAAATGTATTTTTGTGAGTAGCTAAGGACTTCATTTGGACAACTTTAAAGGTGATTTTCTCAATATTTAGATTTTTTTGCACCCTCAGATTCCAGATTTTCAAATAGTCGTATCTCGGCCAAATATTGTCCTACAAACCATACATCAATGGAAAGATTATTTATTCAGCTTTCAGATGATGCATAAATCTCAATTTCAAAAAATCGACCCTTATGACTGGTTTTGTGGTCCAGGGTCACATATTATTTTCATTTAATCACAAACACATTGGTTTGTAGCGCAATTAGTTTCGCCATTTTGCTGCACTTTGTTATTCTTAGTTATTTTCCAGCTAATGAATCGGAAGTCTCACACATTCGCAGGAAATAGCTTACTTCCGTGTTGAAAAACCTTCGAGTCTCAGTCTCAGCTCATGATCCTTTCCGATCCTGTTTGCTCTTTTAGTGTACTCAAATAACCCCAATAGGAAAGTTTGTCAAGTTCGAATGTGGCCTTGTTTGAAACTAGTTAAAAAGTTAAAAGATTGTTTACTGCAGCCGCTGTTTTCTGCAGCCTTAAAGAGCGATCACATTATAACCGATTTAAAAGGGGCCTGACAGTTAATCAAAACATTTTTAGGAGGGTTGATATTTTAGGAGCAGTCTGAAAGACTGCTCAGAGCTGCGAATGCTGTCAAGTTAGAATAACTATTTCTCGTGTCAACTTAAAGCGCCGTTGGCTAGTACTTGACATCTACCCACAAGAATCAACAGAGCGCAGATGTAGAAACAACTGCCTTTAATGCTAAGTGATACTGTGCTGCATTCATTCCCATTCCCAGACAGATTATTAATATTTTAAGACTAATACTCAAACATCAAAAGAATAGCAGTAGATTTGTAATATGTTTAACAGACTCTGAAGCACCAAAGAGTTTCGCCTTAGGAAGGTAACAGATACATATGATGGAGAAAAGAAGGAGGGTTCAAACATATACATACAAACAGTAACGTCGTTTAAATCATGATGTACATACAGTGTAAGTACAAATAAATGTCTAAGGCAAAGAAAGCTACATTTACAGCAGCTCTGACGAACACTCTTAAATAAGCAGCAGAGAATGGCAAAGAATATGTGCAAATGTTGATATCTGGAAAGCATGTTAAAAAGGAAACCCTATTAGTAGAGTGTGAATGTGTAAACACACTGAGATCTACTGTACACTGTGTAGGGTTTAATGTTTCGTTATGCACTCTAGTTATCTGAAATCCATTTTCACTTAAAGTATGCTGATATTCTACAACAAATTAAGATCCTTTTGATATGAAGGAATGAAAGACTTTGGTCCAAAGCAAATCAATACATAAGTGAATGCCAATCTATAATTTAGCAGGCATACAGGGTGGGTGACTTCTAACGGGTATCGTGATGTTATTGGAGATAATTTAAAACTCACAGCAGCTGACTACCACTAGAGTTTGGCACATGAGCTAGTTCGGTGAAGACAGTCTCTCAGGCCTCGGCTCCACCTAGGGGAGTGGAGGTCAACAGGTGGGCGGCTCTAGTGTGGATGACAGGCAGACCTAACTGGTGGAGTCTCCCATTCACTCCTGTCCGTAATGAAGACATTCACAGTGATTGGCTGGATTAGTGCCAACCATCGCCTCTTAGATTTCCGTCCCCGTTTCGACCTCTTGGCTGTCTTCTGTGAGCTTGTCACCTGAAATACAAACGCAATATATATTCAGACATCCCTGCGAATGCATTCGCATCTGATGCTGCAACAGGGCGAAACACTCTGTAAGAAATCTGGAATTCCCATATTGTTGCATTTCAAAATGTGTCAAACTACAATTGAAATTTTTTGTTTTTTTTTAACTAAGACTGCTCTAGTCAGTAAAGTTTTTATTTAAGAAATGGATACTTTTATTTTGCAAAGGCATTAAACTGATCAAAAGTGACAGGAAATACATTTATAATGTTACAGAAAAGTATTTTAAATAAATGCTGTTCTTCTGAACTTTCTAGTCATCAAATAATTCTAAAAAAAAATGTATCACAGCTTCCGCAAAAATATTAAGCTGTTTTTGACATTGATAATAATCAAAAATGTTTCTGCAAATCAGCATATTAGAATGATTTCTGAGTAATGATGCTGAAAATTCAGCTTTGATCACAGGAATAAATTACATCTAAAGTTATTTTAATAATTTAATTCAACCCTCTGGCAGTTCATGGCTTGGTCAGAAATGACCAAGCTTTTTTTCTTTTAATTTCAATGAAATGATTGTACTATATTTTAGTTTGATAATGTTTTTTTATTTAATATTTTGTATTTTTAGGGTACTAAATTATATTTATGCAGTAGTTACAATCCATTTATTCACTTTTTGAGCATGGACCTGAAAATGAAATGAATTAATCTGACATAAATCTTGAATGCTTTGTAGCACAGACTGAAGTTTGGTCTCTTTTTAAAGATGACACTTAGCAGATTATTGCTGAAGTGAAAAAAGTTTTACAATAAAATACCATTTTAAATTTTTCAATGAAATATATAATTTCCAAAACACATTTTACTCTAAAACTGTGAGAAAATCAGCCATAAATCTAAACAATCTGTGTTCCAAATTTGAGGGATATCTTAAAAAATTAGTTTTCAGTAAGAATTTATTTGGGCGCAGTACCAAACGTTTCCACTAGATGAATTTAATTTCCCATTCTTTTCCAATGCAGCCATTTTTGACCACAAACAAGCCATGATTTTTTGTGTGTGTGTGTGTGTTTACACAGCAAGTGACAAAACCTTTCTGCAAGTGACAAAGTTTCGTACCATTTCTGATGAAGTTAAAAAAAAAATCTAATAAACAAAAAAATTAAATGTAAACTTTATTGGTCAAAAATGACCAAACAGCACTGGGTTAATATTTCACAATATTTTAACTCTTTTTGCATTTGTTTTGATCAAATAAATGCAGCTTTGATGAGCATAAAAAGATTTATTTCAAAAACATTAAAAAAGATGACTAATCCCAAACATTTGGTATAAATAAGTATTGCATACAGTATGATAAAGTCTTAGTAGCATATTAAAATAAAATAAAAATCTAAGATCAATATTACATAAATAAGTTGTAATGTATTGAGAATAATCTCATAATTTTTTAAGACAATAAGTCAAAGTTTTTAGATTAAAGATTGAAGCAGTAGTATTTTGAGTAAAGTTTGAGTAAAAAACTAAATGAGATGAGTGATTAACGGCACCGGTGAAAGACATGACTAATTAGATAGACAGGGGAAAACTTGGTCACACTAAGAAACACAAAACAGCAAACATGTGACAAGCGTAGTACTATGAGAATACAGTTGCAAAATAAAGGATGTTGTTTTAATGCATGAACATGAGCTTACATGCAGCCTGGGCCTGTTTGTCTCTGGGGTCGTCTGTAGGGCTCAGATCATCAGGAGGCCAGCGCAGTTCCCCGCTCTCTACCTCCCCGCTCTCAGTGGGCTCCACCACGATCGATGGCAAGCGTTTGGAAAGCTTAGGGAACCTTTCATGGGAGTCTGGGAAGATCTATACCAGGGGATCATAAGAGGCCAAGTTACATGACAGTTCGGTGAGCAGTGTGCTAAGATATATCAAAGTCTGAAAGTCTCCAAAATTGTCTTGACAGTTTTCATGAAACAGCATGATTTGACCTTTACTTCTTCTTTTCAAGATCTGGGTACCTTGCTAAACCGTCAGATTGGAAGCAGTAGTTCTATCATAAACTTGACAAAACTTAGATTTGTGCTTGAAAGAAAAAATACAGAATAAAAAAAATAACACTTTATTTTGATAGTCCACTTTAGACATTCTACATTGCAACTATGTCACTAGCAGTCATTAGAGGATTAGTATCTGTTAACACTTTATTTTGATAACATTGCAACTACATGTCAACTTATTCTACTCATCTGAACCCTAACATAACAGTCTACTAAAACTGTTATGAGAGTTAGTTGACATGTAGTTAGGGCTGGGCGATATATCGCATGCGATTGTCACGCGCATTTTGTCAGTAAAGCCGGTTCCCTGATTGCCGCTAAATCGCCATCACCTGCTTTCAAATGGAGCGGCATTTAATAAACAGAACCGTAGTTCACTGATAAGCCACGCAATATCGCGTTCATATCGCAGATGTATCGCCTTCGATAATGAACGAAATGCGCGTGACAAAAGCATTCGATATATCGCCCAGCCCTACATGTAGTTGCAAAGTTACTTATAGTTAGTAGCATGTCTAAAGTGGACCATCAAATTAAAGTGTTACTAAATTAAATCATTCATGAAATATTATTTAAAAACTTTAAACTGTGTAAATGTACTATGTTTTATGTATGCTTAGTAAAATCTACTTGCAAACAAGAAAAAAAGTAGGGTACAACAGGGAGGCCTTTTTTCCCCACAGACACACAGGGTAAAACCAGCATGGGGCAAAAGACACACAGTATTGATACAAATATTTTAGCTAAAATAATATGTTATTTTAATAATGTTAATACGTGCTCTAAACAATCACTTTAGCAAAGTTTGTACTATTTTCTGTTTATTTTGATAAATATACTGTCAGAAACAAATTTATTTAAAAAAAAATGAAGATTCTAAAGGCACTGAATGAGATCTCATAATAATTTAATAGTAAAGCTTTACAGTAGTAACAATAAATATATCATATTTTTAAATATAATGATTTCATCATGACTTGATTATCTCTAAGGTGGACGTGCAAGTTAATATATTTCATGTCAAGAAATGGAAAAGTCAACCATCTATTTATCATCATGTTCATTATTGTGCCTTTTGCCCCAACAGCAGGGGTGCTTTTTACCCCAAATACCATACTTTTACCATACTTTTTTTCTTTCTTCCATTGTTGAAAGACTGTTGCTTTAATTACCTTGAACAAAACTTAAAAAAATCATTAACAAGACCTTTGTCTCAAAATATATTCAATCATTTTAGCGATTCTCATTTGCTACTTACATCTACAACATTTTAAAAGGGCAGCGGCTATTTTACACTAAGTGAAACTAGCATATTTTCTTAGAAGCTATTTAAACTAAGTGAAAATAGCGATATATTGAAAATAGCAATATATTTGAACAGTTAAGCCTACAGACACTCTGTTTTAAAAACATTAATTATTAGATCAAATCAGGACAGAATTAACTCTGCGCTGCTCCCGGCGATCGCGTCAAGGATCAGCCGAATTTCCACGTGCATCTTGAAAAGCGGATGTTTAAAGGGGCTCTATGTAATAATGACACCCAGTGTTCAAAATAAGTACTGCAGTCCAAATTCAAAATATTGTTTGGCCTTCCCCCTCGTTCAAAGACGAGGGTTGCCAGCAACAATATAGGGAGCGCAATTCACAATGAAAGCTGAGGAGACTTACACACTGTAAGCTGATGAGTTGATTTATCTGTTTTAATATACTGTCTTTCATAGAGATATTTAGATGGATGCAAAGGTTTTTTAGGTCAAGTAGAATCTGCGATTCTCTGACCCAGTTTGTTTGCTGGTTTCCATGGTTGCAATATGCGGTGTTCTCCGCCAACTGGCAACCTGTGATGTCGAAATACTATTGGATAACTGGAAGCACATGGTTTCACACAGACCAAAACAAAGACAGAAGTTGCGTCCCAAATGACGCACTATACACTATGTACTTATACACTATGTACTTGTGCACTATGCACTCATCCATGTAGTGCGTGAATTATATAAGGTTATTTTGTCATTTAACAACGGAGTCCAATCCTCCCTTCCCCTCCACTATGTAATTAAAGCTGCGACAGTCGAGTCCATCATTCCACACTTCGTTTTTTCCGTTAATTTAGTGCATCATCCGGGTATTTAAAGTGCACTTTTTCTTTTTGGAATTTTCTGTGTGAACGCACTACTCGCACTATTATACTTAAAAACGTCATAGAATAGTGCATAAGTACATGAATTGGGACGCACCTAGACATTCCGACACGGAACACACATTTTCAAAGTAGAATATCTGGCTGTAGCTTATTTTTTCTGAGAAACAAGTAGGTGAACTTAGCATGTTTCCTAAATATCTCCAAACATATTGGGGTATTTTTAGGCTTTATTCAAGTAAAAATCTTACTTTTAAGAAAGTTCTGCGACGAGTTTTGTGCCATCTAGTGGTTTAGAGGAGAATAAAATCAAAGGTGCCTTTTACCCCGGTCCGCCATTAGCCTCGTTGTATCCTAACATTAGAAAGTCTGGTCTGTGTTGTTTTATTCTTGTAAGCATTCAGCACTAAAGCCTACTTGAGATTTTCAGCGCATTCCCATTATAAGCAATCACAGAGGAGAATGAAATCTGTTTTTTTTTGTGGACAATCACTTATAATATGAGTGTGTTTACAAATCTTCCCCCCAGCAATTTCATCAAAAAATCCATGATGGGTTTGTATTAACGAGGTGTTTGGCATTCACCTCATGCGTTGCGTGAGTTCTATTGCCATAGCGCAGCCTTGTTTAGAGTTCATGAGAGCAGGATGTGACTCATGTTGTGTATATGCAGTGAAGTGTGAACAAGAGCATCTTGAGTGTGCATCCGTGTGTTTGCAACATGTCGGGTATCGAGTCTAAAAGCATCTGTACCAACTGTGCATTGGCATGCTGGTTTCCACAGCACAGAAAGAGCTCACATGACAGAGTGAATGACAGATTCAGACAGGGTTCATTCAGCTGGCATATAATGGCACTGCTCATCCTGTGGTAAAGAACGGGTAATGATGATTGTTTCCTGGAAAGACTGTGACCTTTTGAGCCTCTCTCTCGAGTATCTGAGAGGACTCTGAATTCATCCAGCATCAGGCTGTATGAACGAGCATGCATCCGATTGGCTTTTCGTAGCGATGTGAGCAAAATAAAAGGGACTCCAATCAGGCTGAAATGATGGAGCTCGAAATTGATCCACGGAGACCCATCAAAGCCATCTATCAGGTAACCAGAAAAGCACTCAGTGTGTACGTCTGCGTGACCATGCCTTAAAATAATACCTAGTATTTACCTGGCTCTCTGGAATACTGGATTTTGATTGGTCAATCGTGGCATTTAACGCTCAATTATTTTTGTAAAATGCTGCTTAATGCATACACAATAACTATAACACTCTTAAAAATAAAGGTTCTTTATTGGCATTAATGATTCCATGAAGAGCCTTTAACATTCATGGAATCTTTCCATTGCACAAAAGGTTCTTTAGATTATTAAAATGTTCTTTAAACTAGGAAAAAGTAATTCTTTTAAGAACTATTCGCTGAAAGATTATTTGGGGAACCCAAAATGGTTCTTCTATGTCATCACTGTGAAAACCCCTTTTTGGAACCATTTTTAAAGGATTAGTTCACTTCAAAATTAAAATTTCCTGATAATTTACTCACCCCCTTTTCATCCAAGATGTTTATGTCTTTCTTTCTTCAGTAGAAAAGAAATTAAGGAAAACATTCCAGGATTTTTCTCCATATAGTGGACTTCACTGGGGACCAATGGGTTGAAGGTCCAAATGTCAGTTTCAGTGCAGCTTCAAAGAGCTCTACATGATCCCAGATGAGGAATAAGAGTCTTATCTAGAGAAACAATAGGTCATTTTCTAAAAAAAAATAAAAAAATAAAACCACAAATGCTCATCTTTCACTGCTCTGTGATGTGCCGTCTGGGATCATGTAGAGCTCTTTGAAGCTGCACTGAAACTGACATTTGGACCTTCAACCCGTTGAACCCCAGTGAAGTCCACTATATGGAGAAAAATCCTGGAATGTTTTCCTCAAAAACCTTCATTTCTTTTCCACTGAAGAAAGAAAGACATGAACATCTTGGATGACATGAGGGTGAGTAAATTATCAGGAAATTTTAATTCTGAAGTCAACTAATCCTTAAAGAGTGTAATTGTTCTAATTCTATGAGAATAGCAACATCCTACCCATAGCTATGAAAATAATGGACACAGAGGAAAGATACCATTCACAACGAACGTGTTTTTGCATTGCACTTTTTAAATAGTTTTTATATGTAAGCATGTGCTAGACTAGTGTTTCTCAAACCTGTCCTGTGGACCCCCCAACACTGCAAATTTTGGATTTCTCCCTCATTTAACACACCTGATTCAACTCATCAGCTCATTAGTAGAGACTGCAAGACTTGCGTTCCATTCAACAGGGTCCCTACGCAGTGTTCACTGCTCCCTACTCCCTGAGCACGGTATATCAGTTGAAGTGGACTTCGCTGACAATAACGGCTCATTTGCAGGGTTGCCAGGTTTTCACAACAAACCCACCCAATTGCTACTCAATACTAGCCCAAAACTAAGGGAGGTCCCCTAGTAAAAATCGCATTCCGGGGGGTTAAATCCAGGTTTTGGGTAAAATTCCCCTGGTAAAATTCCTATTAGGGGCTGAATATCATGTTATTTGGGACATGAAAATCAACTCACTGCAACAGTGATAAAGAAGCCCAATTCTGCGGGAAAACCGCAAACTTGGCAACACAGCTCATTTGGAACGCCCTGCAAACGTCATCAAAGAAAGTCAACGACGGGGTTGCACAGGTTTCGAATTTAAAATATATAAAATACATATACAAAATGCACATTATGTATCTAATGTAATATAATCAAAACTTGTATGTTTATTATATGCTTTTATATGACTATTGCAGCTATTAATTGACTATTAACAGATTTGAAGCTGTACTAACTGTCATTCTATATGACATAAATTTGGTTAAGTATGTGTAAATGTATTCTTAATCCATGGTCTGGGTCTCATCGCGCTTTCTTTTCCATGCGCAGCCACATAGTAAACACTCCCTGAGGTAAATAAAGTGACAGAGCATCGGCTGCTTCTCCACACTTTGTCATGCCTATTCATACAATAGAATCTGCAAATGTAACATTGATCGCCATAACCATTCATAAATACTCTAATTTGTATAATAATAACAAAATTTATGAATACTCAAAACGCATGTGTAAATTCCTCCATCGCAAAGCCGTATAAAAACTCTTTCAATGGTTCTGCTCCATCATTCGTTCTGACTGGTGATGTGGTGCACAATGACATTTGAGTGATTTTTCCTCTCCACTTCCTGTGAAGTGATGTATGTTCCTTTATTCCCTATGCCGTTCGCAATGCCCTTCAAACTGAACATTGTTCACTCCCTTCGGATTGGAATCTCACTTAAGATGGCAAAAGACCCTGTGAAGTTCACTTTGCACCTCTGAATTGGGTGTGTCTGGTAAGGGAGACATGCAAATGTTTGACTGTTGCACATGCACCATGCGACTTTTGCAGTGTCTCATGCATGACACAGAGTTCTGAAAATGAAGCACTTAAATTAAAAGAAGTTTGACTTTAAAAAAAAATGCATCTCTAGACCGACCCTGCATCTCTCATTTTTAAACACAAAAATGTGTAATAGCCCCTTAGAATCACTTTCATTAGTTTTAAAGTATGGCTGCTCCAAAATCTATAAATAGGCGAAAAGAGTAGCATGTCTGAATTCATAGTATTCATAAAACAGTAGATCAGGGCTCTTCAAGTAGTTTCATTCGAGGGCCGGATTATCAAATCAAAAAGTTGAATAAATATATAAATATATTAATAAATATATTGCAATATAAATTCCTATAACATAGTATTCATTATTAATATTCCACATACACCATGGTAATTTACTATAGTTGGTTCATGGTAAATGTTTGTAAGAGTGGTGATTTTGGGATTTAAAAGTCTTTTAACTTCATTCATGGCACGTTTCCCTCATCAGTCTTGTTGGGAATGTTGAGGCGGTTTCATCTGATTTAAACTAGTTTAATCATCGAGTGATTTGTAGTTTGTAAACGAGAGGTGTGTGTTGTGTGTGTTATTAAACGCTGTTTAATAATGGTGACCGGGAATAAACGCAGCTCCTTTAAGTTAAGTTTTCGTTCCGTTATCCACTGGGCCGTGCTGCGTAGTTCAAACTATAGTGAAACGCCTGAAAACAGCGCTATTTGTTCTGTATTTGTTGTTACTGACCGAGAAACAACTTCAGATGATTCAGTGACAGAGCGGTCCGAACAAATCCGACTAGTTTCAGATGGTTATGCAAGCGTGTTTAGTCAATTGACGGAAAAGAAAGAATCAAGACAAAAGAATGATTAATTCACAAATGATTGGTATCGCTGGTTCCGTCGACAGAATTACGGGACACATAATAACTGCTGAAATATTCGCATGGAAAGCGTTTCTCAGGTCAGTCGGAGGAGCGTGCACGGTATGAACAGTGCATATATCTGCCACTGTGGCCACATATCTAACCAAATTTAGCTGCACTGCCAGGAAAAGAGGAGGAGGGAGATTGGGGTGCCGCGGGGCGGATGAAGATGATTGACGGGCCGGATTTAGCCCGCCAGTTGACGAGCCCTGCAGTAGATGGTTGCCATATGAAATTTGCCAGATGATCTACTATTTCTGGCAGGATTCTGAAGTGAGCATCTAATGGACACTTTACTATCCCATGTTGCCATGTTAGAGAAGTTGTGAATGGCAGTGAAGTTACACAACTGGCACCATAAATCACTTGACATGATGAATGTAGTACATCCGGATCAGGGCTTGACAGGAACTTTTTTGCTCTCCAGCCACTGTGTCTAGTGGCTTTCCAAAGCCACAATTTCAGTGGCCACAATTTTGACATCAATACCATGAGGATATTTTTAATATTATCTCATAATTTGGCAGCAGGTTTATTAGGTCACTTTAAGACCTGACGCACAGATCCATTATACTGTTACACATGCGTTTTCTTTCTCAACTGTTTATGTTCAATTAAAAAATACTGACTGTGTTTACATGAATACTCACCAAGACCGGCATTTTGACATTATTTTGTGTGTATTTGACTGTTTAAACACAATAAACGGTGAAAAATAACTCGATTTTGTACTAAGAGGTGACTTTTTCATATATATATTCCTTTAATTCAGCTAAGAGCTCACACTATGACGTATCATTCTTCTATTGGTCACACATGTTCACATGATTTGAATTCACAACTTTTGCTTGAGCCTATTTTTAATTTGCATATGTACGAATGAAAAGTGTTGTGTGACCTCCCTTTAATACAGTTATTGTTCTTGGTGTAAACGGGCCCTTACTGTATATTTTATTGTTGTCTTCAGCAACTTCCAAATACTCTGTTTTCATTCCATCACAGGTTAGAATTGCTAACTGACGTTACCTTGAGAAGCACAACTGAAGACTTCAGTACTATATTTACGGTGAGCATAAACATTCTGGTAGATGGCTAGAGAACTTAGGAGTTCCCAGTTAAAGTTAAAAAGTAAAACCATTACCAAGCACAGCTAAGAACAAGGAATCAGAGATTTAAAGAGCTGTATGAGCGAGAACATAAACGGAGCGTCTATTTGCACTAAATGCAAATAACCCATCTTGTTTGCAAAAGCTATTGAATCTATCGCTAACAGCAGTAATGTTGCGCGATTTGCTAAGGCTGCATATTCTGCATGCAACCTATCATATGCACGCTGCTTGTGTGGATGCAGATCGCAAAAGGTGAGGTAATTTGATTGGATGTCATGTTTTGACCATTACAGCATTTTGCCCGTTAGAAAAAAATGCTCAGTTTTAATGATATTTTAAGGTGAGGCAGAATTAAACAAACAGCAAAACTTAGCATTTTGTTTGTGTACCCCCTTCTGTTCCCTCACGTTTGAGAAGCACTGGTCTAGAACTACGATACCCAAGTTCACACAGCAGCCAGTAAAGTGCAAGCCCACCTGAAAAGAGATGTTCTGTTCCTCAGATGCACTGTAGTCTCCCACCGCAGAGTCACAGCTGTTCATCACCTCCGTCATACTGCCCAGTGACACACTTAAACCTACAAAGAGTCAGGAGGAAGTACATTTACAATCTCACAGTCACAGCGTTGCTCGGTCCACTCATTTGCCTGTGAATGAGGGAGAGACTGATTCAGATGAGCCACCTGCAATAACCACAGCTGGCTTATTTTCACATCTATGAAAAGATCCTGCCAAAACCATCCAGCCAATCCATGTGCACCTACCATGATTTTATGCTGAGCAAGTCTGTACATAGTTTGTTATTCAAATCAGCTCTTCCACCATTTTCGAAGGAAATTACTTTCACACTCATCAGCTAAAATCTAGAGCAAGGATACATTCAGTGGGTAATAATATCAAAGCTGTTCTCCGATTCATTTTTAAATGCAAAACTCATCTAGAAGATTGAATTTGAATGGTGCTGTGCATCCAAGTATATGAAATTATTACATTTTTGTCCCATATTAAAATCTCAGATCAACAGCTTTGTTTAAGCATTGTGTTTAAGGCACAATATGTACGATTTTTAGATTAAAATATCCAAAAACCACTAGAACAATGTTTAAATCAGCAGTTTTAACCAGGACATGGACCATGTTCTTGCTCGCCTGTGAATGACATCATATCCGCGCTACCCCTGATTTCCAGATTTACTTTCATAGAAACCATGGAATCACCAAAGACGCTTTAATATATTATGTGTTTTATTAGACAGGTGAGCAACTGTTTGGATACACTTATCAACAGAAAACTAATTTAGTCTTATTGTTTGAATGGTTTGTTTTCTTGATTTTACAATGTTTGTAACTCAGAGTCAACACTGTTTTGTCTAGTGGCTAACATATCATAATCAGAGAGAGCTTTCTCCATCATACAGTATATTTTAAAATTAACTGCATGTCATTTAGCAAAATTAGCAACACAAGCCATCCGGTTATTATTAATATGATATTCTAATATACACACTGTTCCTTTAAAAAAAATTAATTTAGATTTATCAGCCAATATATCGGTTATCGGTAGGGCTGGGCGATATATCGCATGCGATTGTCACGCGCATTTCGTCAGTAAAGCCGGTTCCCTGATTACCGCTAAATCGCCATCACCTGCTTTCAAATGGAGCGGCATTTAATAGACAGAGCCGTAGATCACTGACAAGCCACGCAATATCACGTTCATTATCGAAGGCGATTCATCTGCGATATGAATGCGATATTGCGTGGCTTATCAGTGAACTACGGTTCTGTCTATTAAATGCCACTCCATTTGAAAGCAGGTGATGGCGATTTAGCGGCAATCAGGGAACCGGCTTTACTGACGAAATGCACGTGACAATTGCATGCGATATATCGCCCAGCCCTAGTTATCGGCTTTCGAATATAAAGAATTATCGGTATCGACCAAAATTTTCATATCAATGCATCCCTAATATATTTAGTTTTGTACTCCGTTTTAAACGTATTTTATTTTAGCTATTTGCAAAGTCAACATTTATAATTTTTGTTTTTTAAGTTTGTTTTTTTTTAATCTCATTTTTTTTCCCAGCTTTAATAGTTTTAGTTTTTTTAAGGATAGCAAAACTGGTTCCAGACAGACTGTGGTGGGGAATGTTGGCTGTATTTATGATTAAGTAATTTATTATTCACTCAAATGATTCATTCAAAAACACTGATTCAATCAGGAACAAAACATCTGTCTGTCTTTATGAACGAGTCATTGAATCATTCATTCGATTCATTCAGGAGCAAAACATAACTGTGTGTTGCTCAAAGACAAGCAACGACTCTGTTATGACTTTGCATTTGTTATGGTGTAGCATTGCATTTAAAATGTGAGATACTGAGTTTTAACTTCATGTTTATGGAGCGATATTATGACAGTACTCTTGCTCGTGAGATACTTCTTAAATAATACACAGCACAGACTGGTCATATTTAAACATGAGTAGTTGGCTTGCATAATCTCTGCCACATGATCTGAAGGTCTGATGCAATGTGGAGCAGCTGGTGGTCCTCAGCCCTCCGCATGGCACATATGCACACCGTCCTGTGTGAATGACTAAAGGCTGGGTGACTAACATGGACATTTACCATGAAAACGTGCATTTGCACCATCAGCACATGGCATTTGTTTGCTAAAGAATGGGGTTTAGTCTCAAATAGTTTGTACAATTTATTCCGACATGTAAATTTTTACTTATTCCACTGTAATATTTTATTATTATTATACTGCATCAAATGTGTGCATGCATGCAATGCTGCTCGTTCACTATATAGCACATGCACCGTCTCTAAACAAACCTGCTTTTTTAATCTGATGACACACATACTATCACCTCATCATTTGCATGGATAAAACCAGTATCCAGGCTTAGCTGATCTGAGATAAGGCTGTGAAGAGACCACAATGATGCTTCTTCTGCTTTGATGTAATCAAGCTCTAAAGCCACACAGGTGACAGATGAAATAAGAGAGTCCTATACTACAGATCAGACACTTTAAAGAGAGTTTTGTTTCATCTGAGATACGAAAAGGTCTCGGTAGAGACTAGAGAGGATATTATACTGTCATTATCATTGTAGTTTACCCTTGATTCCATTTGGGAACTGGCTGGCTCAACTGAATCAAAGAAAAAGTGAGGATGAACAGATGAAAGAAAGTAGCAGTACTATAAAAGAAAAAGGATTAAAGGACAGTGAAAATGAAACGATGAAGAAATAAACTGTTCGGACCAAAGAACGGCACCTATGTGCCTGATAAAACAGACCTTCGAGCTACAATCTTACACGCTGCTATCAAAAATCACAGCAGTTCAAAGAGTGACCGTGAAAAATAATAACTAAAAGCACCATTCAGATTAATTAGCACCACACAGATGCTGGATGGATGGATGGATGGATGGATGGCAGACAGATAAAGAAATGAAGCTGTTTATGTTCTCTGCCTTTAATGTTGGTTGAAAACGGACTGATTATTCATGCTCGCTATTATGTTGATGGTGACCAGCACAAACACAGCTCTCTCCCCAGACCCTTGTTAGCATACAGGCTTTTTCATTGGTGAAAGTGAGCGGCAAAGACAAAAGGGACTTGAGTGAGGGATCAAAGGGCTGTGATTGTGCTTGGTGCCATTTATAGTGAGACAAAGCACTGTAGAAGACCGGCTTTGTAGGCGGCCGCACAAAGACTTCATATGATCGTCAAAATATTTTTGGACGGGCAGCCCTGAAAAACAGTGCAGGTGTTATTGTGTGTCATTGCACTGTTTTAAAGAAACCCCCATGCTCAATAAAACCCGGAGTGCACGGTGGTTACAAACACTACTATTTCTGGCTTTTCTACATATTAAAGGTGTCTCGCTGCGCGTTGCTCTGTTTCTGTGAAAAATAGAGATGGCATCTGAATAATTTAACATGACTGGGTGCAACGACAGACCTCACCCCCCTTCCTGGTGACATGGAAAATCTTACTCAAATCTAGGCAAATGACCGGTACTGAAGTTGCTGTTAGTTGCAGTCGGCTTGGACCAATGGCAAAACTCTCGTAATCACAAAACACATGAATTAAACATGTAAAATAACACACTAGCTTTAAAATAATTGACTGTTGAGCGCAATAGAACAACAAAAGCCAGAGCTTGATTGCAAAACAAGTCATATCAAGAAACAAAAACACACCATTTCATGCAAATAAAGTGTTAAAAATGGCTTGAAATTTGCCAATAGAAGTGATCAAACATTAATAAGACATTATCTGTCCATCAAAACTGCATAATGTGAGCTATAATTTCAGTTTTACATAATTTACTTTCTGACATAATTTACTCACCCTCATGCTATTCTAAACCCATATAGTTTTATTTCTTCTGTGGAACAACAAAGTATGAACTATTCACTTAGTCATTTATGTATTTTTATCCAAGTAGTACAAGCTTATTCTTGCATGTACAAATAATTAACTATTAAGGTATGAGAGATCTTGCCATACTGAGACTATAGTTACGACTTAAGGCATGATGTTATTCACAATTTATGGATGCTTGTTTCCACGGCGGAATAAAAAATAAAAAGGGTAACTGCGACTTTCTCACAATTCTGACTTTATTTCTCGCAACTGTAATTACCATTTTTATTTTTTATTCTGTAGCGGAAAATCAAGTTTCCATGCAGTAGGCTATAGCAAGGCCCAAGTGTCTTTTAAGATTACTAAAAATATTAATAACAAAAATTTGATTGTATTATTTTTATTTGTATTGAGCATTTATGACTAAAATTGACATTCCAAATGACTAGTTTCCAAAATACCATTCCTTGCTAGAATATAGTCACTCGCGTAACGTTGCTATGCAACAAAATAACGATCCAAGTATCGATATGGCGGACAGGTATTGGCCATTGTACTTAGACCACTATCCAACAAATAATGATAAGACTAGCCTACAAAAAGTGTAATTTAAGAAGATAATGGTAATCTTTCAGAGGTCGAGTAATCAGTAACAAGTAACTCGTGTAACGAGTAATCAGTGCCAGGTCAAGTTTCAGAATTAATTTACTTAACGTTGTAAATAGAATAAAGAGTACCGGCCGTTCGAATTTAGAACAGCATGATGGTGAGTGAATGACGAAATAACTACATTCTTAAAAAAATCAAGGTTCTTTATCGATATAGTTCCATGGAACCTTAAGCACAAAAGGTTCTTTAAAGTGAAAAAGATTAACAAGTTCTTCACACAATGGAAAAAAGAGGCTCTTTTAAGATCTGAAAGGTTATTTATTTGGGTAACCTAAATGGTTTTTTATGCCATCGCTGGGAAAACCCACTTTTGGAACTTTTATTTTTAAAAGTGAATATTCCTTCAAAATCAGAATGTATATATAATATCAGTTGCTGAGGCTTTACCTGAATGCGTAATGCTAGCCTAATAAAATAAATAAGAAGAATAGCCGACATTTAACAATTATTTTTCATTAAAACACAATATTGGTCACAGAATATCATTGCCATGAGTTATAAGCACCAAGAACTGAGTAATCGTAAGTTTAAAATAAAGAGTACCGGCGTTAGCGTCTAACCCCAGAGACTTGCGTTCAGTAGGCTAATTGAAGTCAATAGACCTGTTTGATCAATCGCACAAGGCAATGCATCTTTCTCAAAACACTAAAATATCTCGCATAGACCACCGAACCACCGAATGCTGATGAAACCTTTGAGTGTTCCTCAGTTTCATGAGTTTAAGCTCAAGCGCGCATTGTGTAAAGTGTAAAGTGTTCATACCTGTAGCCTTCAGAAGTGTTGTCTCTCCGTGTAAAGCTCGTGACTGTTGCTCTTTCCAGACTCACTCAAGTCAGATTCTCCCGGACTGAAGCGCTGCAACTGTTACCTCAGAGCGCGCGACTGAGATAGCGACTGTAATTTCACGCGCACTCACCCGAGTCACAAGAGCACGACTGCGTGAGAGTGTGTGTTTCGTGTGTGTGTGTGTATGAGAGAGAGAGAGTGCGAGAGACATACATCTGTCTCTTCACGATGCACATAGTAGCCTATATTGTACATTACTATTAAACATTTGCCTCAGATGTTGGATATGGTCTTACTGCAATCCCAGTTCAAAGTAGGCTAATTATAAGGAATTATAATTTAATAATATGTGATGAAATATTGAATCTCTCCTCTAGAAATCATTTCAGACAGTCCTTTTAAAAGTAAATTGTCACCTTTTCACATATATCCTCTGAAATTCAAGGATGATTTATTATCAGCTATGTATTTTTAATTAAGAGTGTGAATTGTTAATATTGTTGATCATGCTATAAGGTGTAAACGTTGTGAATAATTATTCTAAATATATACATGCGAGCTAACTGTTTTTGTTCAATCTTAATGAACAAACTAATTTATTTTTAAGGGCTCTAGATCAAGTAGAAATAGTTCATTTTTGTAGATAATATTTTGTATACTTTATTATTGTATTTTATTAGTTTATTATAAATGTATTTTTTTTTAATATTAGTCACCACAACACCGTCATAAAGCAATGCATCACTAAAGATGGACTCACATGACCCAGTCAGTTTATAAACAGTATTGTGAGTAACGCATTACAAAAAGTAATCAGATTACTTTTTTTAAGTAACTAGTTGTCAGGGTTTTGTCTTGTGTTTTTGTTCACATGTCTTGGTTTCATGTTTTCCCCTTTCAGGGTATGTTTACACAACAACGATTTACTAAAAACGGAAAAGTTTTTTCTTTGTGTTTTTCACGTATAGACGACAATGTTGTCAAAATGATCCCGTTCACACAGATCCACGAAAAATACTAAAAGCACTGTATTCTGCTGCCAGGCCAGTAGATGGCGATGTCACTTTTTTTAAAGAAACACTACATGCCTATAGACTGAACACGTAATACGCATGTGCATGACGTCACCTTTTTCACAAAGTAATGTTTTTATAGTTTACACGGAGACATTTTCAAACCTGCAATGATTAAATATGTTAAATTCAATGCTATCTCATGACCAATTCGTATGTATTTTACAAGGTGGCTAATTCGTACAAATTTGTACAACCTCACTCATACAAATTCCTACGATTTGTCTAAACCCCAGTGACGGGTAGGTTTAGGGGTGGGGTTTGGCAACTCAACACATACGATTTAGCAAAAAACATATGAATTCATGCGAATTAGCCACCTCGTAAAATACATACGAATTGCCGTGAGATCGGGTTGGTTACATTACACAAATATACTTTATGTATTTAATGTCACTTTATTAACCAATGTCTTTGCTACTGTGGCACATTACTTTCCATAAAAAGTAACTAAGTGCAATTAGTTTTTTGAGGGAGTCACACAATATTGTAATGCATTACTTTTTCAAAGTAAACTTTATTCAGAAGTCTAACAACTATAAAATTAACTGCATGATCTTAATGCTCAACACTGAGAAAATTGTGATTTTAGTGCATCAAATTTGCATTAATGAAAAAATCTTCTCTGTCTCTAGATAGAATACAGTCAAAATGATGTTAATGAAGTCTTTAAGTTTCACTATAGTACATATTTGGCTAGACTTTTTTTTCTTCTTTACTTCTATACACACTTAAGTGTAAATTTTCAGCACTTTTTACACCTCTGCATGTTAAACAAGTAGAAATTATGAAAGTGAATTTGTCCTCTGATTTAACCCATCCTAGTTAGTGCGCACACATTAGGAGTAGTGAGTAATTAGGTTGCCAGGCTATTGTCTGAATAATTGTTCCCTGCCATGCCTTGTCATGTGACACCTTAGAAACCGGACATATCGTGCATCAGGGCTTTAAAAAAATGGATGAGAATTGGGTTAACTTATCTTAATCACAGATGTAAGACACCTTATAACCTAAATCCAAGCCAGAAGGTTCTCATGACATAGGGCACTTTAAACTCTTTGTGTTGCATTATCTTCTCAGTCATGTGACTGTATTGCTGTGTCCCAATTCAGAGGCTGCATCCTTCAAAGGATGCAGACTTCAAATGCAGTGAAGGTCGGGCCGAGTGTTGTTAAATGGGACAATCTAGCCTACGGAGGATTGTTCTTGTCGCCTAGCAACTGTGACAGCTGTCGTTGACGAGTGGCAGTAACGTTTGTACTGGACCTTTTTTTAAAAATTTATATTTAACTGTTTGAAAACAAAACAGAGTTCACAACCTGTCTGAATATGTTACCTGTGGTGCATTTCTGTATATACAGTATTAAAGAGTATAAACTATTCACTCTAAAAATGCTGGGTTAAAAACAACACAAGTTGGGTTGAAAATGGACAAACCCAGCGGTTGAGTTAAATGTTTGCCCAACCTGCTGGGTAGTTTTATTTAACTCAACTATTGTTTAAAAATGACTATATGACTGGCTTAAAATGAACCCAAAATAGGTTGGAAATTAAAATTCAGACACATAATTACTAGAGGCAATAATAATAATAATCAAAAATTAATAATTTAAACAATAGTTGAGTTAAATAAAACTGCCCAGCATTGGTCAAACATTTACCCAACTGCTGGGTTTGTTCGATTTTAAACCCAACTTGGTGTTTTTAACCCAGCATTTTTAAAGTGTAATCTGTCAATTTCCCTCAAAAAAATCATGTCATCACTAGGGCGCAATGAATTCTGGGATAGGAAGGATCCATCTGTTTTATACTTCATTGTCCAGGAAACGAAGGACTCATTTGAAGGAGCCTTTGAACTGGGATAGCATTCGTCGCACCGCTGTGACGCAATCAACCTTCGAAGGATGCAGCCTCTGAACTGGCTTATGTGTATTCATTTGCATCATTTCAATGAATTGAACTACATTCAAATACATAACTGTTGCCATTATTAGGGCCCGAGCACTGATGGTGTGGGGACCCTATTGTAATTGCTTGGCCAATTCTTCTTCTTCTCCAAAATGAATCGCATTTTTGAGGGCCTAAACGTGCTCAAAAACTCATGAAACTTTGCACACGCGTCAGAAGTGGTGAAAATTTACATCTGATATGGGTTTCAGAATTAGATGTTGCAAAATGGTTCGATAGCGCCACCTACAAAATTTCACTTAAGCACCCTTTGCGCTACATTTCACGCACAGTTATGACATTCAGTAGACACATGTAACAGCTCAATCCCAACAAAAAAGCCCCTGGGTGTAAAATCTGAATAACTAACAGGAAGGGAGATATTTTGAATTTTCTCTGCAAAATTTGTGCAGTTATTGCCATTTCCACACATTGTAATTTAACAAACTCCTCTTAGAGCTTTTATCAGATAAACATCATATTTGGTCAGTCTAGTCTAAAGCCCTTTGAGACGTTAAAATTGCGAAGATCTAGAGTTTTCGCTGAAGGGCGTGTCCGTGGCGGCCTGACAAAGTTCGATGTTTCGCCATGAAACAGGAAGTTGTTGTAACTCTGGCATACAATGTCCGATCTGCCCCAAACTTCACATGTTTTATTAGAGTCCTGACCTGAAGACATCATCATGACAATATTCAGTTACAGTCATAGCGCCACCTGCGGGCAACAGAAAATGACATGTTTTACACTGTGATTAACTCCTCATTGACATTTAAACAGAACAACATCATATTTGGTCAGTCTAATCTTAAGGCCTTAATGATGTTAAATTGTGAAGATCTAGAGTTTTTGTTAAAGGGCGTGTCCGTGGCGACTGACAAAGTTTGATGTTTCGCCATGAAAGAGGAAGCTGTTGTAACTTTGGCCTACAGTGTCTAATCTGCCCCAAACTTCACATGTGTGATAAGTGTCCTGGCCTAAAGACATCTATATGCCATTATTCAGTTAGTCATAGCGCCACCTGCTGGCAAACGCACTGCATGTTTTGCACTGTAATTCACTACCAGAAACACATTTATATATGCCACAAAGAGCCAAACATACTAGAAACACGTTAAATCACGCAACACTTGGCGAAGTGCTAATGTATGCGATTAACGCCACGAAACAGTAAGTTGTTGTAACTCAGGCATGCAATGTCTGATTTGCTCCAAACTTCACATGTGTGATAACAGTCCTGGGGTGCGTTTCCCAAAAGCATCGTTAGCCAACTAACATCGCAAGTTTCGTCGTTACTTACATAGTTCAACGATTTGGTGTTTCCCGAAACCATAGTTCAAACGAACATTTGCAAACTGCATCGCAAACTTGTGTGGTTGGAACGGCAGCTCTCAAGCTGTAGTTAGAAGCATAGTTTCCTGTTTTCATGACATGTGGACTTAATAAATCCTTATCTTGAGCAAAATAAGCACATTAAGTACAAGGTATATCTTTTATTTTGAATATATACAAATGTCATTTATATGTTTTAGTTTGTCAAGAGATTAAGCACCGTTTTTGGAGAGTGCGCATGTGCGTATGTGCTCTAGTATGTAAGAACGAGCCTATGATTCAATGTGGAAATAAAGCAAAATAACTGAGGAAAATGAGAACTAATGAGTCCTCTAATGCCATGTCCGTAATTTATAGCAGAAATTCTAGCATTAATTCGATCTCAAACGGATTCATTTAAAGAAGTTATTACTCCACCACCTGCGTGACGTCATTCACCAACGTGGTTGAACGACAAGTTTGCGACAGTACGGTTTCGGGAAACGGTCATGACTAGCTAGTTGATTTGTTCAACGATGCATCGTACTATGGTAGTTCAGCAGCGAGTTACATCGTTGTTTGGGAAACACACCCCTGGCCTGAAGACATCTACATGGCAATATTCAGTTAGTCATAGTGCCACCTGCTGGCAGAAGGAAATGGCATGCTTTGCACTGTAATTCACTCCCAGAAACGCATCCATGAAGTACCAAACATGCTAGAAACACGTTAAATCACGCAACACTTGGCTGAGTGCTAATGTATGCGATTAACGCCACAAAACAGGAAGTTGTTGTAACTCAGGCATGCAATGTCTGATTTGCTCCAAACTTCACATGTTTGATAACAGTCCTGGGGTGAGTTTCCCGAAAGCATCGTTAGCCAACTATGGTCGTAAGTCCCATTGAACTCTATTGGTAACGACGGAACTTGCGACCATAGTTCGCTTTGGGAAACGCACCCCTGGCCTGAAGACATGTACATGGCAATATTCAGTTATAGTCAAAGCGCCACCTGTTGGCAGCAGGAAGTGTGGCACTTTGAAATGACTTTCACGTATTTCCCTTGTATTTTCTCGCTTACATGCATGTCGCCCACTGTTCACTGTTTTCCTAAGGCCAACGGGTGGCGGTGAGCCCGGGTGCGAGGGCCCTTTCAGCTTTAATGGTTATTATAACTTCAGGCTAACCAGACCATGATATCTTTTAACCATTTTTAAATAATAATAAAAATGTGTCACTAAGATATAACTTTAGTTAAATTAACTGTGAGTGATGCATTTTCTGGGCTATCTAAACCAGTTTGCAAGTGATTGCATTTGTGATGACTTCTGGAGTACACACACTCACGTAACTATTAGGCTGGTATCTTATGTGCTGGCATTTCTGTGTCAGATTACCCAGCGTGATGGAAAACAGGGAGAGAAGTTAAATGTCAGAGGTCACGGCACCTCGCATTCCTATTGGCTCAGCCCGGACGGTGATGATGATGATGATGATGTCACGGGGAGTAACGAGTGAAAGGAGATGCTGCTGTTCATATAGAGGCTCTGGGTGATCGTCTCACAGCCCAGGATCCAGTAAAACCCAGACCTCAGCCTCTTGGCAGGCAGATTTTTCCAGTGGCTCTGTAACTTGACAAGGAAAGGTATCCATTTTGACACATATACCTCTGTGCATGTTAATTTTTAAACAGAAAGAGTCAGTGTCAGTTCAGCACAATGATCATGTATTCCTGCACCAAAGATAAAAGATTTTTAGTTATGATCGCCAAAAAGTGTTTGTACACTCAAAAATATATGAGTATTGTTGCGTTATAAAAATATATCAACAAACTGTCAGCTGAAAACAACATTTTCACTTTTCTGAGCCAGTTTTTGCAATGACATTTATGGTGTCAAAATGATTTTTAATCAAATAAAAATAACAATATAGCAAATTTTAACCCCAAAACATTTTATTTATTTTTGTTTGAAAATGTGCTTGTGCTTTATCTCTCTTAATAAATGCCATTTGTTTGATATTTTGTTACAAAGTGCAAAGACAATTCCACAATTTTAAGTATTCAAATACTTTTTGGGGCCACTGACATTTATTTTCTCATTAAAAACACCAGACCGGTTTCTCAAGTCTCACACCAAACACAATCTGAAATGCAATTTCCAAAGAGAGTTCAAGAGGTTTAGGTTTGGGACAGAGAAACCGGCTTGCAGACTTTTCGTGAGTAATTGAAATGTAGCGCTCCTCCTCTCCTCTCCTCTTCACTCTTTTATCTGACTGCTGTGTGTCTCTGAATGAAGAGCTCTGAACTCTGCGTGTGTGGAGGAGTGTAATAGACTGACCTTTCAGTAATTTTGCCATCTCGTATATAAATTCACTTCAGGCCTGCTTTCTGACATTCTCTATTCATTCGACCAATTAGCACTTCATGCATCTGCCTACTCTCCCTCAGCTTTTGTGGAAGTCTCAGATTGAAAGCACCTCCGAGGAAAATAAGTAATTAACTGCAATTTCTTTCAATATCCTGATGTCCTCCGGCTGAAGAGGAATCTCTAACATCAGACCGTAATGTTAAGTTTGATTGAAGAATTCATATAAATCTTATTGGTGCTGAGTGGCATCTCTACTCATTTTAAAATTGGAATAATTATTCACTCTATATATAATCGTATTCAGTGTATCACTGCATACACTATATATCAAACGTTTGAAAGCACTTTACTGAGCTTCATGTGGTGTTAAAATCCTTTTCATCTAAATTTCAAGTGATAAATTGTGATATATGGATTTAAATAAAAAATTAAACCTTTTTCTGGAAACGAATGAGTTGAACTGGATAATGCAGCCAACAATGTAAATATTTAAGCTCCGTTTAAAAAGCATCTGTGGGTGAAAAAGTTTGGACAGGTGGCAGAAAAACCTATTGTGGATATATTTATAAATCCAGTTATATTACATGATGTAATATAAGTCTCTGGTGTCCCCAGAATGTGTCTGTGAAGTTTCAGCTCAAAATACTTTTGTCAATTTATAAATATAATACAATTATTTATTTTATAAAAAATTAAAAAATTATTTATATTAAATTAAATTAAATTATTTATATTATAAAAAATTATAAATAATTTTGTCAATTTTTTAACATTTTGTGTTTCCCTTTAAAGGATTAGTTCACTTCAGAATTAAAATGTCTTGATAATTTACTCACCCCCATGTCATCCAAAATGTTTATGTCTTTCTTTCTTCAGTTGGAAAGAAATGAAGGTTTTTGAGGAAAACATTCCAGGATTTTTCTCCATATAGTGGACTTCACTGGGGTTCAACGGGTTGAAGGTCCAAATGTCAGTTTCAGTGCAGCTTCAAAGAGCTCTACATGATCCCAGACGAGGAATAAGAGTCTTATCTAGAGAAACCATCTGCCATTTTCTTAAAAAAATTAAAATGATATACTTTTTAACCACAAATGCTCGTCTTGCACTAGCGCCAAGCATTACGTAATCATGTTGGAAAGTTCACGCGTGATGTAGGTGGAAGTCCCATGAAAAAACATCTCATTTTCTCCTCCAACTTCAAAATCATCCGACATTGTTGTTTTACCTTTTTTTGTAAAGGGTGTTCTTTGCACATTCCCTTTGTAGACACTGGATCGGTACTTTCACCTACGTCACGTGTGACCTTAATTTCTTTTCGACTGAAGAAAGAAAGATCGGGGTGAGTAAATTATCAGGAAATTTTAATTCAGAAGTGAACTAATCCTTTAAATGCAAATGAGCTGCTGCTCCCGGCCCCCTTTCCAGAAGAGGGCGGAGCTTTAACAGCTCAACAACAACAAAGCTGGAGAATCTCAGGCAGCCAAAATGAGGATTGTCAGTAACGGTGTTCAGCCTTACATTGTTCAAACCGGAGTCGACACTGATGGAGAGACTCAGGAAGAAGTTACAACTTTTAGAATGAAACTGGATGTTTCTGAATGGTTAGTGGATAAATTGATGTAGTTGCTGTGGAGTTGATTCAACTCATCCACTAGCATGTGCCGTCATGTTAATCTTTTTTCGTTGAATTGACCCTCGTTTGTGAAGCAGTCCGGCGTAAAATAATCATGCATGCTTTTAAAGTGTATCCGCACTCATGTTAAATGCAATATTTGCAAGACATTGTTCACTGATGGTAAACGATAAAAAGTAAATGTTAAGGACAGTCAATATGGTCATCATCTTCATTAAGCCGTTAACCAGCCCATAGCTTTGATGTACATTATTGATTGTGTTGTGCCAGATACACACAGTGGCAGTGCAGGGCAATCCCAGAACATGAATGAATGAATCCGTCACAACAGATGCGAAGGCCTGGTGCTCCCTCTGCTGGACAAAGATAAAGGAAAATTAGCATACATGTCCAATGCAATATGACAGAGTTTAGTGTAATATTCTAAACATGAACAGACTTTTTTTACATACAGTCCCAGAGTTCTAGTGTGACATATCAAAACAAAGTAACTTACTTCAGCTGTCTTTAATATATCAGAGGTGCTTCCCTCTGTGAATCCTTATCGCTTGGCAACAGAAGCTGTTGGGCTTCAGGGTGATTGGAGGAGAGGAACGAAAGCGTGACATTTTAAGAATCAGTGAATGAGTGTAGCATGTGGTCCGTTTCCCCAAACCTTCCATCAGTCAGAACGGATTGGGAGAACGACGGACCAGAAAGAGGGGAAACGCTAAGTGTTCAAATAAGCTCTACAGGGTGTCCTTTTTTCCCAAGCTTATGTGTCCCCAAAAACACCCCAGGGCACCAAATGTAGGCAAAAGGCAGAAATTACGGTTGAGGCAGTAAAAATAATCCGTCCTGACACTTACAAGCTCCCACAGAGATTTGAAGCCCTCTGCTTATAAAATATTGAACAGCCACTAACACAATTCTGTCTCCCAGAGCTGTCTGCAATTCATCTCGGAGAAAAAAGCTCAATAGGAGGTGCTAGGACTGCAGAGAGAGATAAAATGGCCACTCATACTCACCACCAGAGGTCAATGTTTTCAAAGAATTGACAGCATGATGCTCTTTTGGTGAGGATCAGTTTGAATGGCTAGCTATTATTTGTGCACACACCAATCAACAAATTAATAAATAACTATAATAGTATAATATTGATCATCAGTAATGTTCTTGGAAGAGCAGACTGCAGTGGGATAGTGAAAAGGTCACTGACTAATGGCTTAGTGAATGACCAGGCAATTATAATCTGCGTTGAGTAAATGTAATTGCTATGAGAGGCCATTGAGAGGTCAAGGCCGAGTGCCTTACACCGCAGATGGCCTGGAACATTGTCAGCTCATTTTTGTATCTTTTGACCACAGATGACACCTTCAAAACTGATGTTTGAGTGATTCTATTTGTGTGGAGATAGAATAGTTGAATACATTCTTTACAAATAAACCAGTCAATAAATTAGGCAGGTATTTAAAAATATTCAGAAAAAAGTATTTTCAGATTTCACAGTTCAGATTATCATTATTGTCAAACGTTCCTCCAGGAAATGAGGAGAATAAAAACAAAATAATGACCTTAAAATAACTCAGGAAATGTTCTGTATACATTATTTTTAGGTTATTAAAAAATAACCACCCTGCAACGTTCTGGGAACGTTATTTTATGGTTCCAAAATTATAACCTTAAAATAACCATCAGGGAACATTCTGTATACGTTATTTTTAGGTTATTAAAAATTAACCACCCTGCAACGTTCTGGGAACGTTATTTTATGGTTCCAAAATTATAACCTTAAAATAACCATCAGGGAACGTTCTGTATACGTTATTTTTAGGTTATTAAAAATGAACCACCATGCAACGTTCTGGGAACGTTATTTTATGGTTCCAAAATTATAACCTTAAAATAACCATCAGGGAACGTTCTGTATACGTTATTTTTAGGTTATTAAAAAATAACCACCCTGCAACGTTCTGGGAATGTTATTTTATGGTTGCAAAAAAATAAAACCTAAAAAGTACATTCCTAGAACATTATATTTTGGTTATCAAAAAATAAAACAAAAACAAAAACAAAGAGGAACCAAAAACTAACATTAGGGGAACGTTATGTGTTTGCTGGGTTTACTGATTGTATTGTTGACAGATGTGCAAACCTTTGCTTTTGAACTTTGAAACCCAAAATGTAAAACAAATAGCACAGTATTATTAATATTATCAAAATGGCTTGTAATCTGTACAATGGAAACCTGGACTGTGTGTGAAAAACATACTTGAGCTTGTTTATCACTATCTAGAAACTATCTCTCAGAAACACCTGTTTATGAATATTTATAAATCCAGATGGGACATTTAAAGGATTAGTTAAAATTTTCCTGATAATTTACTCACCCCCATGTCATCCAAGATGTTCATGTCTTTCTTTCTTCAGTCGAAAAGAAATTAAGGTTTTTGATGAAAACATTCCAGGATTTTTCTCCATATAGTGGACTTCAATGGGGTTCGACGGGTTGAAGGTCAAAATGTCAGTTTCAGTGCAGCTTCAAAGAGCTTTAAACAATACCAGACGAGAAATAAGGGTCTTATCTAGCGAAATGATCATCATTTTCTAAAAAAAAAAAAAAAAAAAAAGATATGTTTTAACCATAAATGCTCATCTTGAACTAGCTCTCTTCTTCTTCTTCTTCTTCTTCTTCTTCTCTATTTGAATTCCAGCAGTGTAGACACTGATAAGTGTATTACTGCCCTCCACAGGTCAATGTTTGAACTAAATTGTCATATACAATATGCTACAGCAAGTATATAACAATTAGTTCAAACTTTGACCTGTGGAGGGCAGTAATACACTTAGCAGTGTCTACACTGCTGGAATTCTAATAGAGAAGAAGAAGAGAGCTAGTTCAAAATGAGCATTTATGGTTAAAATGTATATAATTTTTTATTTTTTATTTTTAAATTACCGATCGTTTCTCTAGATAAGACCCTTATTCCTCGTCTGGTATCGTTTAAAGCTCTTTAAAGCTGCACTGAAACTGTAATTTTGACCTTCAACCGTTTGGAGACCATTGAAGTCCACTATAAGGAGAATAATCCTGGAATGTTTTCATCAAAAACCTTAATTTCTTTTCGACTGAAGAAAGAAAGACATGAACATCTTGGATGACATGGAGGTGAGTAAATTATCAGGAACATTTTAATTTGAAAGTGAACTAATCCTTCAACCAAAGGAAAGTCATTTGCATTCTCTGCATATGTGCAAAAATATTGTGCTAAAAATAGTTGTCGTAATATTATAAAGTATTAAACATTTCAATATCTAAATATTAGCCTATATAATATTATTATCATATAATATTAAATATTATTAATAATAAATTACACTGCAATTACAATGCAAAAGAAAACCACATAAGAAATGTGTAATCTCTAAATCACTTCAGTCAGAGCTCCTGGTGAGGTCAGCGCTAGCTGCCTCCCGGTGTCAATCAAACAATGACGTCATATATCCCCAGCGTTTCCGGTGCAGTGGGCGGGGCTCCGCTATCCCGGTCTGGATTCTTCATTCGGGAGCGCTAGACAAGGCTGAACACGAATGCAGCCATATTCGGCAGACCGGCTAGCGCCAGCTTACACGCACAAATTCGCCTACTTAGAAAAAGCACCCACTCCCAGTATTCGGAGGGCGTATTTATGTAGGATAAAGATGTGTGTAACGTTAGGTCTTCATTAGGGAGTTTATTATTGCAGATCTCCAGCTGAGCGGAATGAGCGTCCAGTCATCCTGAGATTCGACGGGAGAAAAAGCCCCGACACATCCCGCAAAGTGGAAAGTACAGATTTGTCCGGATTAAGGCGAATGGAGCCGACAGGGCCTCAGGAGTGAGGAGGGGGGTGGAAACGCTGGAAACCAGCGGACAACAACGGGGTTAGGCGCATTAGGGCTTCGCTTATCTGAGCACAATGTTGGGCACATTTTGCTAGCTGGCTAGCTGGATGGCTGGCTAGCAGTTGGAGTCTTCAGATCTCCACACAGATAAATCCTATTTGTATATATTTATAACGCTAATCCCCGTCATATTAATTTCGACAAGTGTTATTTTATATTTTCTGGCTGTGGGAGTGGTCGCTAAATTGGTAGAAAATGTCTGCGAAGGTGCGCCTGAAGAAGTTGGAGCAGTTGCTGCTGGATGGCCATCAGAAAAACGAGAAGTCACTGAGTGTGGAGACACTGCTGGATATTCTCATATGTTTATACAACGAGTGCAGCAACTCGCCCTTAAAACGGGAAAAACACGTGACGGACTTTTTGGAATGGGGTAAGTTGATGAATTTGGGTGCGTGTCCCTTTAAGACCTGTTTATCTGTTATTACATTTGCCTTAATCACCCAGCTGACTTCAGGCTATTGTCAAAATTGCTGCTGTGACATTTGCTCTTGAGATTTCTGGCCTTGTTGTTTGGATAATACTACATGTTTAATGGAATATCTGTAGTTTGGAGCAAAACATTAAATACAATATGCAATAAAATTATGGTTGAGAGATGTGCAAATAGGCTAATCCTTCATCAAATATGGCCTGATGGGCCAAATTTGATTCTCATTCAAACATTACCCAGGTGAAAAAATACTATAGTAATTTATACTATAGTGTTTTTGAACCATACTATAGTAAAGTACTTTAATTTGTTGTATTAATTCTACACTGTAAAAAAAAAAAATCTGTAGTTTTTACAAAATAATTTTGGCAGAATAATTTTGTAAAGAATACAGAAAAACTGTAAACACATTCACAGAACAAACTGTACATTTTACAGTATAAAACTGTAACAAACAAGAAAATTTGAATGTACACCAGTAAATTAAACAATGCACACTACTACTAAAATCTGTTTTGTACCTTTAATATATACTGACAACCACCATAATAATGCAGGTGGTAAAAGAGAAAGCCACATGAAAAATCAGAGTTCATCACAAGTAACTTTTTCACGAACTGAAGTATATACTAATATAAAGAAGGTGCACATCATAACACATCATGGTAACCCACAACACTTACATAATGCAATAAACTTTCATTAAACAACAGAATATGTAACATAAAACCCTAATGTACATAACTGATAACAAAACTATTAAGAAACATTATTATATAAACAATACTTTCAAATGTGGAGTGTCACACAGGGAATTGTGGGAATATCAGTTTACAGTTTTTGACTAAATTATACATTGATTTTGTCTTTTTTACTTCTAAAAATTTACAGCATTTTACTGTGAAAATTACAGAAAATGTCTGGTAAGAGCTTTTACAGTTTATCCCTGTATATAATACGGGAACTTACTGTTAACCTATTTACAATTTTTTTTCCCGCAGCATTTTTACAATATTTTACCGTTAAAATCACATTCATTTTTTACAGTGTATAGTTGCTGTGGTAATATAACAACTATAGTAATATGAACAAATTACTGTACTAAGTTTTCTTTAATTTATAGGGTATATTATACAATACACTACAGTTTACTGTAGTAAAAACTAAAGTATTTATTACAGTTGATCAGTTCACTATAATTAATATTACAGTATGCTGTAGCATTCATTAACAAAGTGTTGTAAATACTATAATATACTACGATTTACTATAGTATGGTTCAAAAACACTATAGTATTTTTTCACCTGGGTATGGATACCTGAACCTAACCTAAGCTTTAGCCCAGTAGTTCATCTTGTAATATTAATAACAGTATATTCAGTATTCCTTTGACTTAGGTGCTTTAAAACTACAGACTATCAATCAAGCGACAGGACGCTTGTAGCCAAGTTTTGGTCATTATCAGAGACTTTAGAAATCCATGTACCAATTATAACACAGTAGGCTTTATAGGGTTAATTGCTCATAAATGTCTGACAAACAAGTTGGACTTTGTTTTCAAGGGCAATGCAAATGTTTCCCTTTATAAAGTCTGGGGACATTCATTGATTCCTGTTGATGTTCTTGCATTTATTGTTGCCATTGCCTTCACTATTTGCATGAGGGTGGTGCTCACTAGTTTAAAGTGTAAACAGTAGGTTGGATGCCCCTTTTCGGGCTCTTCCTGGTCCTGTTGCTTGCGGTTGGCCTTCACAGTGAGTGGATTCTCTGTCCTGGGTGTTGGGTTGACGTCAGTAATGAGATTACACCCCAGTGTGTCTGCTCCTGTAAAGACCGCCACTGTCCTTGTGCAACCCGTCACTAGCAGGTGCCACCTCACATCCCATCACTGTGAGCGAGCCATAGTATGACCCAATTTCCAAGAGTCATAAACTCCTCTGTTCTGGTCTTACTACAGCACTGGTCGGCCACACGCTTTCTTGATTGTGGAGGTTAATGATTTACGTGGAAGATGTTATGCTGCTGCCGGTTAAACACAAGCAATGCACTAATGCTACTCTAAAGTGCAGTATTGGCTTGCTCTCAATACTCGCTTTCCATTTTATGAAGTGTTCCTCAAGAGAAGCTCTTAGACTGGCCACTTGGAATTGTTATTTTACCTTTTCTGGTAAATGAAATGTACCATATCTTCTGTTCACACATGGCTTTCTGGAAGTGACCGATAAACAGCTTTGGTGGAAATATAGTAAGATATTCACTGTTTTTGACTCCTGCCTCACATTCGTACAGCCAGATGGCTGTGTCAGCACCTTTAAATCTTTGTTACTGGCTGAAACTAGAGATGCTCCAATCATTATTTTTGCAGCTGATACTGACTTCTGATTTCTTGTCGTCATGACCACTATCATTCAAGCTTTATTTAAGTGATATGTAAGCTCTATGTTGACTGTCACTGTTAACTCTTTACAAACTGAAGGCATTTTTAGTGATTTAACATCTAAGTGGCATACTTAAAGGGTTAGTTCACCCAAAAATGAAAATTCTGTCATTAATTTCTCACCCTCATGTCATAAGACTTTAATTCATCTTTGGGACACAAATGAGGACAATCTGAGAGATTCCTGTCTCTCCATAGACAGCTATGCAACTACCACTTTGATGCTTCAAAAAGTTCATAATGAGATCGTAAAACTGATCCATATGAATCAAGCGATTTAGTCCAAATTCAGTCGCTTTATGAACAGATTTAGGCTTTTATTCACATATAAACATTGATCAGCGAACATAAACAGAAGCTCAACTGAACCTGCTTTGCACATGAGAACAAACCTCTTTCTGATGCTCCAATGTGCTGCGTAACACGAGAATGAACCTCATTGGTTCTTGCAGAAGCTCAATCGTGCTGCATAACACGAGAATGAACCTTATTGGTTCTTGCAGAAGCTCAATCGTGCTGCGTAACACGAGAATGAACCTTATTGGTTGTTACGGAAGCTCAAACGTGCTGCGTAACACGAGAATGAACATCATTGGTTCTTGTTGAAGCTCAAACGTGCTGCGTAACGAGAATGAACCTCATTGGTTCCTGCAGAAGCTCAAACGTGCTGCGTAACACGAGAATGAACCTCATTGGTTGTTACGGAAGCTCAAACGTGCTGCGTAACACGAGAATGAACCTCATTGGTTGTTACGGAAGCTCAAACGTGCTGCGTAACACGAGAATGAACATCATTGGTTGTTACGGAAGCTCAAACGTGCTGCGTAACACGAGAATGAACATCATTGGTTCTTGTTGAAGCTCAAACGTGCTGCGTAACACGAGAATGAACCTCATTGGTTCCTGCAGAAGCTCAAACGTGCTGCGTAACACGAGAATGAACCTCATTGGTTGTTACGGAAGCTCAAACGTGCTGCGTAACACGAGAATGAACATCATTGGTTCTTGTTGAAGCTCAAACGTGCTGCGTAACGAGAATGAACCTCATTGGTTCCTGCAGAAGCTCAAACGTGCTGCGTAACACGAGAATGAACCTCATTGGTTCCTGCAGAAGCTCAAACGTGCTGCGTAACACGAGAATGAACATCATTGGTTGTTACGGAAGCTCAAACGTGCTGCGTAACACGAGAATGAACCTCATTGGTTCCTGCAGAAGCTTAAACGTGCTGCGTAACACGAGAATGAACCTCATTGGTTCTTGCAGAAGCTCAAACGTGCTGCGTAACACGAGAATGAACATCATTGGTTGTTACGGAAGCTCAAACGTGCTGCGTAACACGAGAATGAACCTCATTGGTTCCTGCAGAAGCTCAAACGTGCTGCGTAACACAAGAATGAACCTCATTGGTTGTTACGGAAGCTCAAACGTGCTGCGTAACACGAGAATGAACCTCATTGGTTCCTGCAGAAGCTCAAACGTGCTGCGTAACACGAGAATGAACCTCATTGGTTGTTACGGAAGCTCAAACGTGCTGCGTAACACAAGAATGAACCTCATTGGTTGTTACGGAAGCTCAAACGTGCTGCGTAACACGAGAATGAACCTCATTGGATCATCCGTATCTGAAGTCCATTGTATTGTGAGGTACCCTGTGATTCCCACCCCCAGTCCGTACGCATCACGGAGCAACATGCGATCGCTGCAATTAGCAAGCCACAATGATCCAATTAATTCCCGATTGATAAAATAAAGTCTCGCTTTATTTTATTTTTTTTCTTGTGTGTGAAGCTACATACTCTTTTCATGAAACATTTAAAACATTTGTTTCTTAGGTTTTCAGAATAAGTCACGTGATTAGAAATTTCGCCATTCACAAACATTTGTGTCCGAGATCCCTACGGGATCCGCTCCTCATTATCACTGACAGACATATTGACCGCGCCTCACATTCTGCTATTGACCGGATCTGTTAGTTCACAGTCCATCTTGTCTCACTGGGGCAATTTTCCAGGAGAGGACGAGCTCTGACTGGAGAAATTCCTCTTCAGTGTTGCACAAGAAATTCTAATGAACCTGAATTAGTGCTCATGAATCCATTTTGTTGTGTGTAAGAGCCTGACAGGAAGTCAAGCTTGGCTAGTTCATGAATTTATCGCATGCTTCTAATAACTGAGTTTATAATAGCGCTCTCTTGCCAAAGCAACAAGCAGAGCACTTATTAATCATTGCAGTGTCTTTCTCCTTTGCTTGATTTCTCAAAGCAGCTCGCCAAGGTCAGTGGTGACAGGGAGAGCGGTATGCAGGTGTTTATGCCTGACTTCCTCTTCGACAGCAGACTGAAGACTAATTAAAGGAGAAGATTAAACAGAATGAACACATCGGCTATAGTATTTAACCTTCTTGGCAGGTTTTGGTGTGAACTGTCAATGTTGTTGCAGACTTGCTCTGCTCCATCTCCCATAATATTGATGGCATGAAATTTGATTTATTGTATTTGCCAGTATTGTTACAAATGAAAGGCATGTATTCTTCATGCTCATAAATCATTGTTTATTTCAGACAAATTTGGAATGGCACAATTTTATTTTAATTTTCTTACCAAATACAAAGAACAAAGAATGTTTTGCATTTATACATTTTGGCATATACTTTTATCCAAAGTTAGAGATGCACTAGCATTAAAATTAACTGGCAGATAGTAAAATTCAGTACTTTTTTATCTAAATAAATAAATTACAAACTGAAATAATTTGTTTAAATGCTACAAATTAATTTGGGCACCATGACACTCTGAAAAATGGATATTTTGAGTTCTTAAAAATATATTCGGTTATACACTATTGGTTATCAGCCGTTATTGGACATCTTTTTTATTATATCTAAATTTGCTAAAATTGTGTAGTTTGTTGTGGATACTTTTATCTTTTACGTTAGGATTACCTTCATCTAATGCTGACTTAAATTTAATCTTTAAAAATGCAAATAACATAATAAAATAATTTTTATACATTATTTTTTTAAAAGAAATGATGTGACCTGAATGCTTGCTCACTCAATGTATGCGTTTTTACAATAGAGTAATTTTGTTGAAATAGCTTACAGACAGCACAAGGAAGCTTGATTTCAAACTCTGAACTGAAAAGTCAGTAATACAACAAGAACAAATAAACAAATTACAAGCAGTGGAACAAATAAATACAATTAGAAAAATGATGCAAATAAGTAAACAGTGCTTTGTTTTTCAGGTAGGTGCAAAAGTAGTTGGATTCAGGTAAGCAGTACCACAGAAATTGAATTAGATGGGTATTTTGACATAATTTGTGTGTATTTGCACAGAAAACCGTCTCTCAGAGAGTGCACGAGTACTGAATTGTTTAAAATATCTTGAATGTTTAAAGTCGGCATGAAATCAAAGTTGACAACTTATTTTTTTTTATGGAATATTGAAGTATTTATTATCAATAATTTATCCGTGCACATTATTATTTTTTTAATTCATGTGCCCTCGTAATCTTTAATCAAAAATATTAACCTGCCCTCCCTCCTCAAAACAACTCATCATCTCTTCCTGTCACATGCTATGGTGTGAGGGCGGAGCTACCTCAGAACTGCCAGCAGATCCAGTGACGTAAGGGGAAAATGCTGTCGCTGGGGCTGATGCCAGTCATTGGGGTGTACAGTACCCTCAAACATTGAAAGGAACCTGATGGAGGACACGCACCGTCAGTCAGTCAGTCTCTCTTGCTGTTTAGTGCCGTTGACCACCGTCGTCATCCTCAGTAAATAAAGTTCTTAAAGTAACATGAGGGTGCTCGCAGTGAGTCCGGTGGAGAGAAATCCCCCACTGACTGCAAACGGGCATTCAGATCTGCCTCCATTTTCTTAGTAACACCAAACTTCCAACGATCCAATCAATTCCCGAAGAATGAAATCAAGTCCCGCCCTCTCATTTCAGATGCCGTTTCACTCGGATAGACGTCACAGTAGAGAAGAAACGACAATCTCAACTTCCGCTTCATGCCGACTTTAAACTGGCAAGACTCAAAAGAACACGTGCAAATGATACACTTTAGTGAGCATGCAACTCTGGCCCAGTTAGGCAAGTGAAAATTCCGTCATCTGTCCCGAAATGCAAGCGAAAATCTTGCTACTGTCAAATGCACACTGAAACTGAAACTAAAACTGAAAGATTTTCATGACAACCTGTCAAAATAAAAGTTCGGTTTGACTTCAAGAAATGATGACAGAAATATATCACTACTGTATACTAAAATGTACTTCTCAAAGTAATGAATATGGTTATTATTCCTAAGGAATATCATACAAAACATTTTTTCATCCATGTTTTAAATGTATACAGTTATGTTGTGCAGCATCTTATTTGACAAAAAATAAAAATGCAATGTTTTGTAGCAAATTAATTGTTATATTGTCATTTTATTACAGTTTAAAGGTTTGAATAAATTGAGTTTATATAAATTTGTATTAAATCATAAAACACAGAATCCCACTAAAAAATAAAATACACAAAATTAATGGAAAAATAAAATGTATTTCATAACGGCCCTTAAGTTAAAGGGTAGCTACTCTGTGGAGTTTCATTGTGAACATGTTTACATTCATTCTCAAGGTCTAACAAATATGTGGAAAGCATTTCCTTCCCCATTAATGGTAAATAAATATCGTGATTAAATATTGATGTCGTATGCCATATTATCCATCTCTAGTGAAACCTTTGGGAATGTGTAAAATTATGTGCATAATATTTCGAAATTCAGGCCTTGTTATTGACATACCGATCAAAATTACTGATAAAACTTTTCCTGGGAATCTAAACTGTGACCTTGCCGATACCAGCCATCCTCTAGCTGTTGAGCTACAGCAGCGCTCAGAACCTCGGCCTACTCCCTGTGTTTGTACACAAACAGCCCTTTGCCTAGAGTTCACCCTACTGTCCTAATGAAGCTGCAAAGCAGGTTATGCCTCTCTATTATATTTCACCCCTTTAAAAGTATGGAGTGGGGCTGGTAAACTGTTCCTGACTTACCAGCTGGCTCTTGCCTCAAACATCAACACTGCTTACAGTCAAGTGTATGTGTGTGCCTGCAGGGTCTTTAAACAGAAGATTCTCCCCTCATGCATTTCAAAAAGAGGGATCTTTGACATGTCACCTGGGCAAATCGTGCCCTCCTGTTTGTTGCAGCACACAGCAGACGGTGCACTTGTCCATGTTCACAGCAGCTGCTGCCTCTTATTCCCACTGGTGGGAGATGCCTTTGACTAGCCTACTTTCACAACAAGCAGCAAATAACCTAATAAGAACCTGCAGTGGCTGGAGAGACTGTTTGAAACTGCTAGCCAGAGAGAAGGTGAAAAGCTGTAGGCCCTGCCATGTAAGCTCAGTTCGTGCTGTGTAAGCTTGGGTTTTGGCCGTACTCTCTGTTTACAGGCACTCTTTGCAGCTTTGCAACTCTTTAAGTCTTGCACCTGCTGAGATTTTCTCTCCGCCTCATTTTCATGACATTCCTGGTTGCCGTCCTGACACGCACACAGTTTTAAAGGCCTTGACAAGCATTTTTTTGCTTTTATGATATGTTGAATATCATTATCAACCCTTTTGGTACGTTCTATAGTGTTTCTTAATTTAGACCCTCATAGCGTTGTACATTTAAACCGCTACTCAACACAGCAAGATCAGCAGTTATACGCTTATTATGCAGACTAGTAAACTATTCACGGTTTTAGATGGTTTATTTTATTGTTTACTCTCACAGATGTTCCCTGACGGTGAACTGCACACTGTTTAAAGGGGTCCTTGATTATGATTTCACTTTTTTAACTTTAGTTAGTGTGTAATGTTGCTGTTTGAGCATAAACAACATCTGCAAAGTAACGACGCTCAATGTTCAATGCAAAGAGAGAGATTTCTTTTACAGAAATCACTTTTCAAGGACTACAACAAATGGCTGGTAGGGACTACAACAAGCTTCTTCCTGGGTTTGTGACATCACAAACCCCCAAATGTACATAAACCCCGCCCCCAGGAACACACAACAAAGGGGGCGGGGCCATGTTGGGCTGCTTTAGAGAAGAGGAAGAGTTGTTGTAGTAGAGTGTTGTTGACATGCCGTCATTTTACGCCGGACTGCTTCACAAACGAGGGTCGATTCAACGAAAAAAGATTAACATGACGGCACATGCTAGTGGATGAGTTGAATCAACTCCACAGCAACTACATCAATTTATCCACTAACCATTCAGAAACGTCCAGTTTCATTCTAAAAGTTGTAACTTCTTCCTGAGTCTCTCCATCAGTGTCGACTCCGGTTTGAACAATGTAAGGCTGAACACCGTTACTGACAATCCTCATTTTGGCTGCGTGAGATTCTCCAGCTTTGTTGTTGTTGAGCTGTTAAAGCTCCGCCCTCTTCTGGAAAGGGGTCCGGGAGCAGCAGCTCATTTGCATTTAAAGGGACACACACAAAAACGGCGTGTTTTTGCTCACACCCAAATAGGGGCAAATTTGACAAGCTATAATAAATGATCTGTGGGGGATTTTGAGCTGAAACTTCACACACACATTCTGGAGACACCAGAGACTTATATTACATCTTGTAATAGGTGCATTATAGGTGCCCTATAAATCTTTTTCATCCTGTTCCATATTTTATCAACCAGTGTCATTTTAGATGCCGTACTGTTTTTAAAAGAACTCCTATGGATTAGATTTGGCAAAGCAAAGCTGAATCACCTGTCTGGTCTTGAATTAAAAGGACAATAACACACTCAAATGCCAAATAAAAAGGTACAACAGATTCATACTCTTTCTGTAACACAAAAAAACCCCATCTAAATCAATTTCACCCCCTTAAATTCTGAGGAGACACAACCTCTTTAATTGGGCCGAACAGACAAGTCCAGCCCTGGGTTATGTGTCGCTCTAAAAAGGAGGAAATGAGCAAGCTGCAACTCCCATTACATTGGAAATGTCTGGTATGTCCAGAACGAGTCCTTTTGCTGCCTTTGAACAGGCCAAATGGTCTATACTGTGTGAGGCATCTCTTTTCACAGCACAGGCCACCCTGAATCGTTGCATACCACTCTGACATGTACTCGACGTACTTTAGGTGCGGAGTCAGGACAGGGCTTGTGTCAGGAATGCCTTTCAAAACAAACGCTGTTCACTCCCGACCTTTACAGATGTATGGGCCGCAGTGAACTACCATACAGTGTGTGAGATGAATATTTTAGAGGATTGTACGTTGTTGAGAAGTCGGTGTCCCTCAGGACTTGAAGTCACCTGACCCATAGCGGTGGCCGGACTAAAGAGAATTCCAGTCATTCCTGTTAATATCCTCCCCCAACACGAGGCATGTGTGGGCGATCTCCCCTCCCCCTTCCTTCCCCTCCTTCGCTTTCAGGCCGTCGGCCGCGAGCATGACACAGATTAGCCTTTCAGCTCTCCAGTAAAGCCTAGCCTATAGGCACGAGGCCTGTGCGCCACGTTGTGACATACGTTTATGTTAGGCGTGTGCTAAGGCTGCATGGTATATCGAAATAAAATCAATATCGCGATATGGCTTAGTGCATTTGTCAAATCATAAATATGTGTAGTTCATGATAGTGTGTAGTTCATGCAGAGCAGTGCATTTATTTCCTGGCAACCCTTCAAAATTAAAATATTTGGTGGTATACCATTTAAAAAAAAGAAGAAATGTTAATTTTTAGTAATTTTACAGTAAGATAAATGTTTATTTTTCAGTACAATTGTTTTACATTATTTTGTTTTTATATCTAATAATACTCGCAGTAAAACCATAATTATTATATTCATATTGAATTGGACAAAAACGGTGTGAATTTGGCCTATGAAAACTCGGGGAAAGATCGATTGGCCTCAGAATGGTATCGGCTGATAATCACATTCTATGACTCAATCGGTAGTCGCAAAATTTGGTTGATCTCATGAACCGATCACAATTTGACTAAAACCATAAAAAGTTGCTGCCAACGCACTTGTAAACAGTATAGAAATGAGGCTTTTGTGCTAAGTTCTGCTTTGTATCTTTGAAAGTTCAACCGATGTAAACTCGAACTCCTGTATGGTGAGTAGGGACAATGTGTCGGGAGCGTGCTTGGATTGGACTGATCGCTTAGATTGACAGGTCTTGATTTACCGTGCGCCTTAGAATAGGAGCTGAAACAGCACTGGAAGATCATCACTCATCAACTAGGATCTTATTACTTGTAAATATATTTTGGTTGCACTTTATTTTACAGTATGTGCACTTACATGTACTTGCCTAAGAAAGTACTGGGTAATATGAGGTAACTACATGGGTTAGGTTCAGGTAGGTTCAGGCTTAGTACCTAGTTATTACCCAGTTATTACAATTACTATAATAAGTATTTACATGAGGAACAGGACTGTAAAATAAAGTGCTACCAGTATTTTTATTCTTTGTGGTGTTAACGCATGTAAGTAGTTCTTGTGTTCATTAAAATACTCAGATCACTTTGGAGAGGTTTTTGGACTTTTGAATAAAAAGTTACCATGGTTCCAAAAGCCATAACTTTTCATTGCTTTGAGATCAACACAAAATTTGGCCCAGTTGTAGTTGACATTGTGAACAATCCCAAATTTTATCATATACACTCTCTAATAGTCATCATGTCATGCATGGATAATGGCAAAATAAATCAATAACATACATCTTTTTTTTATGCCTTCAGTTTTTAAAAGGTGAACATTGACAGTCAACGTAGAGCTTACATATCACTTATATAAAGCTTGAATGATAGGGATCAGTATCAGTATTGGCTGATCATGATAAGAAGTTAATAGTCTGTATCATCTGCAATTTATGGTTTGAGTTATTTCTTGTAAAGAGTTTCCAAGTTTTTCCTCAAACCTTTTAGGATTTCTGACTTTCCAACAAAATCTTAAGAATAAAAAGTCATTTATTAGTTTTTTCCTTTGCAGATGCACTCCCCAACAAAATCACCCCAGTCATTCTAATTCTAATTCTAAATCACCCCAATTCAGAATGACTAATTATTTCCAAAATGAACTGTGCAAAAACTTTCTATATTTTTTCATATTGCAATATAAATTGCAGGAAAAACAAAATATCTCAATGTCAGTTTCTTTCCAATATTGTGCAGCCCAGTGTTAGTTTATTGCAAATGTACACTGTTTTGTTCAAGAAACTCGCAAACTCTTCTGGAACATCAACCAGTGCTTTTTCTTTTCACGATCTGATCGAGGGTGAAGGTGAACGGAGGGCTCCAGATTTTGATCTGTCATGCCCAAACAACTCCAATAAATGTTTTTCTTCTCCTTCAAGCTTTTTCAGTCGCCCAGAGAGACAATCTGCTGGGGTTTTTTTCATAACCCCATAGAGCGTTCTCGCACTCCCTCTCCGAATTTCGCAATAATACGGCATGGACAGGATCCTCATTAGTCGAAGTGCCAACCCCCTGAGGGATATTTTTTAACTCGAGATGAATGCTCGTCTTTTATTCCTGGTATTTTTGACATGTTGCAGAATACACTGTTCCTGTCAGCCCTTTTCTAAACATGCTTTGCGTTTCAGGAAAATAAAAGCCGCTCCATTCAAACTTGACCTCAAAATGATTCAATACGGTCATCGTGCCCTTGTACTCGGGTTTCATCTCATCGTATCAACTGTGTGATCAGATTTCAGTATAAACTGGGGGATCGGTTTTTGCGTTTAAGCGCTAAAGATTGTATTTGATTGATTTTATCAATTCGAAAGCTGCATGCGTGCACCATTTTGTCTAGGCAAGACTTTCAGGCGACTCACCTAGTCTTGCTCGATGGATGTGATTTGCGTAAATGTCTGCCTCAACAGCTGAAAACACGAGTAATGAATGACACTGGGGCTCCGTCCCTCAGACACACTGCATTGTCTGTTTGGAAAGCCACTGACCCATTCATGCCAATGGTGGTGACTGTTACCATCAGTCCAATTGTGGTGGGAGGCCACATTTTTTCCCCTTGGCTTTATTTTTGTCTTCTACATCTTCGTTATTGTGTAACACCAGCTGAATTCTGGTCCATATAAGGATTTTGGCAGCTATTGCTGGATCGGTTATGACAATAAATGTTGTAATCTTGATGTCAGTGTTATTTTAACTTTTAGTAGTGATAAAATGAGTTTGCATTAGATCTTAGTTGCAGAAGCTATTGTGGTTTTCTGCTGTTGGGTAATGGATGAGGCTAGTTATTTGCCCTCAGTGCACACTGATTGAATCAAGAGCTGTATTGTGTTATCCTGGTATGTTTGTGATGTTTATCAGTTTGATAAGTTTGTACTTTTGTATTAAAATTTGAGATTACTGGATATTTTAGCACAGTGTCACGATTCCACTGAGAGCCTTTAAAAAGTAGGGCTGTGACTAGGCATGGTGTGATTACATAATCGCTTGATTGCGAGGATTTAAAAGAACTGCAATTATTTGAGAGAATTTATTGTGCATTTGGAATTTTAATTACATTTTGCAACCCGAAAGGTGAATTTTTAAATACATTGGATTCCCCACAGTCCAGTTGTGCATGATGATCTCAGACGGTCGGAGTAGAGATTCAGCTCTTCTGGCCCAATTATTTGAATGACCGTTAAATAATCCTGACGGCTCTAGCAGAAACTCACAAATATCTAGATAATAGATGATTCACTTGATTATTAATCAATAAATCGACTCTTTCTCATCTAGCCTTCTCCTTTAATGTGCATATTGAGGACTACATAATGCATGTAACACATACAAAAAATCAGCATGTATAAATATGAATGTAATTGTTATATTTAATAAATAATAAAATATAAAGAATACAATGAGCTGGTAAGACACAATTAATCAATAATGAAATGTATTACTGCATTGATTAGTTGTTGCAGCCTTAGTTAAATGATGATTTTGCGACATTGACTTTATGACCAAAAGGCTTAACTTTATTGCTACGATTCACACATCTGCAGCACTGCATAAATCTTTGTCCTTAATGTATATTCAATACACCCTAAAGTGACACCGATACATCTGGTTCAAGTTACTATTTTAGGTTTATGACTCTGTACGTGCATCTGGCAGCTACTCTGAGGAAGGATGATGGTAATCCTGTGGTTATATTGAGCTTTCTCAGTGTCATATTAGCTTATTTTAACCCTCAGAAGGAGAAGTTGAGGACTGGGTCATGAGAGGAAGTTGTTTATTTGGTTTGTTCTGCAAAAAAAATCTGTGCTTGAACAGTGTTAATGAGCGGCGGAGCGGGTACCGGAGGCTGCAGATACTAAATGTAAAATCAAGTGTGAATATTGAATAGATTATAATAAGCATAAAATAAAAACATCAACCTGTTACAGCAAGTGCAAGATTTCACTTGGCTTTACTGGAAGCAAATGACGTGAGGTTTATGACAGGAAGATGTGTGTTAATTAGGGGTGTGACGAGACACTTAGCTCATAAGATGAGACATGAGATTTGGTTCACGAGAACGAGACGAAACAAGATTTTTACACAGTGTTTTTAAGAAATCCTCAATGACAAAATACATGACTAAAAAAATTGCATTTGAAATGTTTTAACTAATCATGTAATGAATGTCATTTCAGTTCTACTTTGAGTATGAAGTACCGCATGCATTGAAAGACAACAATATAAAAGCACTGTAAATGGTTTTGCCACAAACTCGACTCACTGGCTTCTCTCCTGTATGATTTCACATCTCTTCAGACCTTACTGTACATGAACTTCTGATTGAGGCTTGTGTGACCTCCTACTTGAACTCCTTTCCACAAATTGAACAGTATAAATAACAAAAATAAATAGCAGTTTTTTCTTAGTCTAATTAGGTGCAAACAATAAGTGCAACCATAATCAAAGTACTCTCTCATTATTCAAAGTGCAAACAGAGACCAAAGCTAAGAGGAGATTACAACTTCACAGCCTAGCCTAAGATAGGTTTGATATATTGGGAGACAGGTTGTATGTAGCCTAATTTGCATGCATCAGGGAGCTCGCGTTTTACTTTCGCTTTCAAACTTGCTACAGCACGTACTCCCTGAATAGGGAGCGATGGTGCTGAGCGTGAATTCAGCAAGATAAGACATTTATCAGACGCTTAGGCTCTGTTGCGCAATGAATCCTCCGCCATGGTCTTGTCAGTCATCTCGCCTGACTCGTCATGATCAGTGAACTGTGATTCCTGCTGCACTGTGTGCGACTCTGCAGCTCGTGCTGGAGGAGCAGAAGTTTACAATGGTTTATAATTGAAGCGACTGTTCTACACCTGAATTAAATGTTTTTTATTTCTATAAATAAAAGCAAAACAACAGTGGAGGCGGTACAGCGGTGGGCACGAGATCTCACCACACCCCTAGTGTTAATAGACATGCAGTCTTGGCGAAAGGCTTCTTCAGGGTACGTCTGTAACCTTTTGTCACTTAAAAGACAAGCCTACAGTTAAGTCTTTTTTTCTCTCTCTCTCAAATGGTATATGAGTTTTTAATTTTCCCAAAGGAAGTCTTGAAGATTAACATTGGTTGTAAATCAAAGTTAGCCTCTATGCCATCCAACTCGTCTCCTTATCCAGATAAGGACCATCACCTCAGAAGTAGGTGATCTGGAGTGATGATCCAGCCACGCGTCCAGCGCAGGTCTGTGCGTCAGTGAGTCTCTCAGCAGGAAGCTGCCAGTAAATGGCTGTTTTGGTGGGGGCTGGGAGTGTGTGGCAGCTGGTGCAGGATAATGGATTAACCCGGGGCAGAGCCCTGATGCTTTTACCTCCCACGACCAGCCAAACCGTCCAGCAGCCATCAGTCCCTCCGCGGCTGTCTCAGGATGACTTCCTCATCAATGTTTAATAAGCCATTTAGTGGCGGTCAGGTCTGCTCACTGATTGAGCACATCAATATGGCTCTCTTCATGATATTGACAACTGTTCTTTTGCACTTTCTATTCATCACAGTTGCCAGAAATATTAAGCGGACTGTTTTCAACAAAATATTATAATAATAAATGTTTCTTGAGAAGTAAATCGGCATATTAGAATGATTTCTAAAGGATCATGTGACACTGAAGACTGGAGTAATGATGCTGAAAATTCAGCTTTGATCACAGGAATAAATATTACATTAGAAAAGTTATTTTAAATTTTAAAACAATATTACTGCATTGTTAATTAAATAAATGCAGCCTTTTTGCATATTTGAGCATAAGAGACAACTTTCAGAAACAAAAAAAAAAAACAAAAAAAAATCCTACCCAAACCGTTGCACGGTAGTGTAGGCAAATAGTGACTGACTTGTCGTTAAATTCACTTGTGGTATTTTAAATTAATTCTTCAGTTTTAGCTGTTTTATTTATGTACATAAAATATAGCATTTTAATATCAGGCATTAATTTTCAGTGCCCTTTTGTCTGATGTATTCTTGATTACATATTTTTATTAGGAATGTCGTGAAGGTGTTGAAGGTGGTGATATTCAACTTCAAGTAGGTTTGCCAACCGGCGGCGACTGCCGTTAAAAGGAAAAGAAGCTCAAATGTGTGTCAAAACTACAGACTTTGGTACCAAGACGACACTGAAATTTATAAAATGTGATGATACCAGCATTTCCCCCTAGCATTTTGGGCGCTGTAGAGCGGATACTTAAACGCCTCTTATTGGCCATTGCATTGACGCACTCAACAGATATGTCTGGGATTGGCTGCAATGAACCGAGCCCTTACACAGAAATGCATGGGAGCATTTGAAAGCAGGCTTCTATCAGCAGATCCCTTATAAATCCTTTCAAACGTTCCCGTGTGTCTGTAAAGATGTCTATTTACAACATGTTTTTGAATCATTGATCATTGTAGCCAATTACAGACATATCTGATGAGTGCATGAACACAATGGCCAATCAGAGGTGTCTAATAATCCACTCAAAATGCTGGTATCATCACAGTTTTACTATTTCAGTACCGACTTGGTACCAAAGTTGGTGCTTCTGACAACCCTATTCCCATAAGAGAGAGAGAGAGAGACACATTTCAAAGGGTTCATAATGCCGCAATGGAAACTTTCTGACTTGTCCAGTGAAAGTTTACACTGGTACTACGATTGCTATCATGCCGTTGCCAGAGCAGGATCCAGGAAAGGTCTTTGAAGTTCAGGTTTGCCCATGGCCAAGTGGCTTGAGCAGAGGATTACTGTAAACGTATCTCATTCAGTCCAATTGATCAGGGTTAATAAAGTCGTGAACCCACTTGAAGAATCACTGTTGTGCCAGTGGTTGTTCTCGCTTCCAGGCTGCAATTGTCTCATTAAAGTCTAGTTTGGATTTTTAATATGTCCCCTGATGATTCGGTGATCATTCCAAAGATGCATGTTCAAAGCTACAGCACAGACTTGCTCTTGCATTTTAAGTATTCGACCTAGTTTTTCTTTGAATGAAAGATGAGTTAGCAACGATCATCTGGAGTTGGAGGGGCTGTGTTCTGAATCTCACTGTGTGGACTGCTGCCTTGTGATAAAAGCAGTCTCCATTTTCTGCTCCCTGGCTCATGTCTGTGGTCTCTGAGTGAATATGCTACTCACTGGATAAAGATTCATCTTCAGTGGGAAACTGTATGCCGAGCAGTGCAGTGGCGCAGGGGCTTAGGATTTCCAAGGAATGTATTATGTATGTTCACTGACTGGTGCACTGCTTTAAATCGTTAGTCAATGTTATCCAGAAATACCTGACCTGACATTTAGATAAGATGCAGGAATATTTTATTATAATTTACACCAACATATGGTAGTCATACTTTACATTCATTGTGAAAATCTTTGGTTAACTAATAAATAAATATATATATATATATATATATATATATATATATATATATATATATATATATATATATATATATATATATATATATATATATATATATATATATATATATATATATATAATATATATATATAATATATATATAATATATATATTATTAGATTAGCGCATATATATATATATATGCGCTAATCTATGGCATACTTGTTAGGATGCGCACAGAGCCAATTAATAAATAAAAGATGTGTTACTAGGGAGAATCAGTGTGTAGAGCAGCGCTATGAGCTCCAGAGCCGATCAGGGTCTCAAAGTCTGTCATTTTCAAGTTTCTGGCTCAATGAGGAGTGTGTGGATGTTGAAAACCAGGTAAATGAGACACATTTGTATAGTAAAAATAGACGAACTTCACAAAGCAGTCACTATTTTATGTATATTAAAACTTGGTTATGACACATTTATAATTAAATAAGAGTTTTCTTACACATGACTTTTGCTTTTTTGCAAAACACATGCGCTTTTTTGGGCTTTAAAATTGTGCCCCCCATTCACTGCCATTATAAAGCTTAGAAGAGCCAGAATATTTTTAATTATAACTCTGATTGTGTTCTTCTGAAAGAAGATAGTCATATACATCTAGGATGGCTTGAGGGTGAGTAAATTATGGGATAATTTTCATTTTTGGATGAACTATCCCTTTAAGTCTACTTTGTGAAATATGGCAATCATTATTGAATTATGGTTTAATAGAAATGTTTAATTCTAAGAGGATAAGCTGTATCCGTTCAAGGGAAGAGGAAATAAAAGACCTCTTCAGAACATCTGCAGATGGCAATTTGTTTTCATACAGATGCACAAGTATCTCTTTCATTACATCTAAGAACACACTTTATTTCAGGCAACAAGCTCTTAATTCTTCCGTTCTCTCTCTCTTATGCTACTACACGTATTTGGACTTACATAATAACATTTTTCATGACTGCACTAACCATTGGCTGGATAATAAACATTTTTTCGTCCCCTCATCGTAGTGTGGCCCCTCTAGCTCTGTGGTGTGACCTGGAGGGTATGGCAGAACAGTGTGGGTTGTGTTATCCGGACCCGGAGGGAAGCGTCTTGCTCACTCTGAACAATAGTCTTCTCATCTCCGCAGTTGCAAAAAATCACTTTGATGAATGACTCCGTTAGTTGTGAATGTAAAACTAATATTGTCCTGTTGGTCATCTGTTCCGACTGTTTTGGAATCATACACTCGTATGCTTACAGAGGCGTGCTGTTGGGAAAATTTCCATCTAGAGAGCCACAGTCATTCAAATCGCTGTTTGTTTGGAAGCGAATGGCTTTCTGTTTCTGCGGTACGCCAGCATAGAGTGGTCTGCTTACTCTGATTGACACAATAAATCAACTCAACTCTAAACTAAGATCAATGTCGTTGGTGCTGCAAACATGGTTGTTGTTTTTTTATGGAAAATATTCCTATTATTTGTGTGAAGGGAAAAGTGTGATATAATGACACAAAAACCATGTTTACAAATTGGAGTGGCATTAAACAGAATTGTAACACTTGACAATAAATTTCCTTTAGATAACTTTAGTTAATCCATTAAATAAAAATGAGTAATACATTTGTTACAGTATTTATAAATCTTTGTTAATGTTAGTTAATAAAAATGCAACTGTTCATTATTAGTTTATAGTAACTTAGGTGTGTTCAATAATATTAAAGGGTTAGTTCACCCAAAAATGAAAATTCCCATGTCGTTCCAAACCCGTAAGACCTTCGTTCATCTTCAGAACACAAATGAAGATATTTTTGATGAAATTTGATAGCTGTCTGACTCTTCAATAGACAGCAATTTAAAAGCCACTTTCAAGGTCCAGAAAGGTACTAAAGGCATCGTTAAAACAGTTAACGTGATCAGTATTGGCCAAAGCTGATCATGTGAGCAGCACAACGCATGCGTGTGAGCCAGCCAATAATGAGTCAGCGTTCTGATGTAGATTTCAAAACACTGCTTCATGAAAATTTATGACTCTTTTGTTTCGAATCAGTAGTTCGGAGAGTGTATCAAATTGCCAAAGTCACGCGAACCATTGAAATTTCGAAAAAAAGAAGCCTCGTTTACTGATATCACGTGACTTTGCTGCTCCGAACCACTGATTCGAAACAAAAGATTCGTAAAGCTTCGAAGCTTCACGAAGCAGTGTTTTGAAATCACCCATCACTAGATATTGTTGAATAAAGTCGTTATTTTGTTTTTTTGGCGCACAAAAAGTATTCTCGTCGCTTCATAACATTAAAGTTGAACCACTGTAGTCACATGATCTGTTTTAAATATGTCTTTAGTAGCTTTCTGCGCATTGAAAAAGGAAATTAACGTGCTGGCAATGGAGGCCTCAGTGAGCCATCAGATTTTATCAAAAATATCTTGATGATGAACGAAGGTCTTACGGGTGTGGAACGACATGAGGGTGAGTAATTAATGACAGAATTTTCATTTTTGGGTGAACTAACCCTTTAAAGGTTAACAATTCAGTTGCTATTTATTTATTAGATATAACATCCATACTCATAATAAAAAGTGTATGTAAACATGTAAATTGCACAAGACAGTTTTTGCATTGACTGTCATATCTTGTTAGTGACGTCTTAATTAATGTATATTTAAATAAATCTGTATTTATAATTCATGTATAGGCAATAAAGTGCATATATTTAGCGAAAGAGTTCATTTCTCTAGTGAACTAACAACCTGTGGACACTAAATGACTTGCCTGAGGTAAATGTAATGTTACGTGACAGTGTTCACAAGTTGTTTTATTGACGTCTTTCCACGGTTGAAACACTGGTTGAGTGATTACATGAGATATATATTACGTTTCAATAAGTTGTACTGTATTTTTCAACATACCTTCAGATGTTCATACTATAGTAAAGAGGAAGGGTTGATCGAGTTCACTCATGCTCCGTGCTGCCGCTTGAGATGAGACGATCTGTTACGCCACATCAAAAAATGTCAAAATGGTATTTATTGTTTGAATTTCGTGATAAAATGGACAGAGTTTGAAAGATGACAGTGTTTTTTATCGAAAATAACAAAACACAGAGATTATTGCGATTATTGGTGGTTAATGCTGGTTAAAAGTAGTTAGGCTACAATGCATTACCGCACACAACCCTTTCTGGATTGGAGTGTGTATCGCCTGTGTCTGACTGTATGCAATGACCGTGACGTTCATATCGTGGTGGTTCGGGATGAAAACATGTACCGTTACACCCCTATTGTAAAGTGTTACCAACAAAGGTAAAGCAACTTGACAAAAAATGGGGATAAGTATTTCAGTTTGGCTTTAGTTTTGCTGTGACCCATCATCATTGTTAAATATTTAATTGTGTCATATTGATTGGAGATGCTGCGCTCTGACACACATGGGATAAAGCAGTCTATTTTAAACTCAAAGCTGGAGCTTTTGTATGTCAGGTCAAGCGTGTCCTCCATGAAGACCTCGTGAGATGATGTGTATGAAGATATTAATAAGAATAGCAGTTACAGTGAGTGATGTTACAGTGTCTGTAGCGTTGAGACGGGTCTACTAGAGGATGATGGTTCAGCGCTTCATCCAGCACAGTTTAGTCTTCGCACACAGGGCTCCAGTGTCACGTCTAATGGAGTGTGCAAGCTAACCGCACAGCTCTTCTGGATGCAGGAAGTGATGCAGCGTGACAGGCAGAACCATTTAGACAAGAACTCATAAAGACGTGCCAAATATAATCATCTATATAGATATATTACTCTCCAGTTTGGATTCCACCCCCCCCCCCCCCCCCCCACACAAAAAAGTCTTATTGACTCCAAACTTGAGTGTGTGTTTATATAGACAACCAGCCTCTGCTTCCAGCTTAACACACAATGCATTTTCCTCAAAGTGAATTATTTTCACTTTTGCTTCCATATTTCTGTTGGCCGCAGGATCTTTTCTAGCAGCTTGTTTTCATATTTTCAGTCCTGCAGCTGGTGTTCTGATGTTGCCATAATCATTTATTATGTGAGTGACGAGAGTTTATTGTAATTGAAAATACATGGACCTGGAGACTTAGAGAAATGCCTCATTATATTTGGGGGGGCTGTGAGGATTATCAGATTACATGTATGAAAAACAAAGCATACAATTTTGAACATGAAAAGCCGTTTTTTGTATACTAAAAGTGTTGTGTGTGCTAGTGTAGACGTTTTTGTACTGATAAACATTATTTGCAATGATTTGAACTTCAGTAGGAAATATCCATCTTATATTTTAATTTGTTTTATTTTATCTTTATTTTTTTGATTGCTCAGAAATAGTGGGTGGGTGATATATTGGCTGAAATTTCCCTTTTTTTTATTTTATGGTCTCTGTTTAACAGTTCTGTCTAATATGTTACTAGATAAAACTGATAAAGTAAATGTTATTATAGCATTTGCTTTTATATTATTAGTAATAGAAAGGCAAACACTTTAATGCTGTCTCATTTACCGTCAGCATTCAGCAAAAGCATTGTTTATATAATTTACACAAATCTTTGAATGTCTAATAAACATTTCACATCCAGCTGTGAGATCATCGGCAGTATTATTTAGGCCTATACTGCATGAACTTGAGCGTGATGGTTGGTCAATGCGAATTGAATTCAGACTCCTGAAGAGTTCAGCTTCACTGGAGATGCATGATCAACAAACTTTAAACCCTTGATTTCAGACTATGCTGCGCTTTATCCAGTTGCCCACTGTCTCATTCATGTCATTTTCACTGTGTGCTGTATGTAAAATTTAGTGTTGCCTTTTCTTTATTTGAGAAAATATGGTTCCCATTGAGCACAAACTTGGCAGATTACGGAGTGCCCTGTTGGTGACAATATTTACTACAGTGTTTTTATTCATATTTTTAACTCTTGGTGCTGTTCAGGCATTTTTGGAAATGTTATTAATTAGTGGAAATGTTTGGTACTGCGCACAAATAAATTCTGACTGAAAGCTAATTTTTTGAGATGACAACCTCAAATTTGGAACCCAGCTGGTTTAAATTTATGGCTCATTTTTTCAGTTTTAGAGTAAAACATGGTTTGGAAAATAGTATATATTTCATATAAAAATTTTATTTTTGTGCATTTTCATAACAATAATTGTAAAACTGTATATATCTTTTTTTTAAATTCACTTTTTTAACCTTTTTTCACTTCAGCAATAATTTGCCAAGTGTCGTCTTTAAAAAGAGACCAAACTTGTCTGTCCTCCTAAAGCATTCACGATTTATGATAGGATAAGCTGGAAATTTTATTTTCAGGTCTAAGCTCAAAAAGTGAATAAACTGATTATAACTACTGTATTAATATAATTTAGTACCATAAAATCCCCTAAAAACACAAAATATTAAATAAAGAATATTAGCAAACTGAAATATAGTACAATCATTTCATTGAAATAAAAAAAAATCATTTATTTTAGACCAACATGCAAACAGAACCAGAGGGTTAATACAATTTTATTTGTGAAAAATACTGTAATAGGATTACAGAATCAAGAATTTGCCATCTAAAGTATAAGTCTGTTTATTTTACAGATTTATTTTTTATTTTTTTATTTTAATTAAATATAATTTACTAAATATTAAGAAAAATAAATATAAAATATATAGTTTCAAAAATCCAATATCGATCAACCACTATTCAGAAGCATAGTTAGAAGCTCATTCAGATTTGTGGATGTATTTTGAGGATCTAATGGTTTACAGTGGTTGAAGATTCAGGCTGCCCTGAGATTAACGATCAGCAGTGAATAATATCTTGTGAATCGCGTGCCTCATGCATAAACAGTCCACTTCCTTATGCTGAGTAGTAATGCATCCTAATTTTCAGAATACGACAGCTTGCATCACAAATTCCATGCATCCCGTCTGAGGCAGAGAATAGGTTACAGGAAGAACCACTTTGCCTGGTCAATGGGTTGACGCATACAGTGGATCAGCACCAATTCATGAGTCAACATTGTAAACTTCTGTTGTCAATGGTGCTGTTAATACTAGTAGCTTCCTAAATAAGTGATAATGTCTGAGTTTTTCCTGTTGTTGCTGTCTTGGGAGGGACATACCAGTGAGCTGGCCTCGTGCATGCTGGGCTATAAAGCTGTCAATAGATGCTGGGCCACTTTGAGGGATCTTCTCATTAAAAGCAGATGATGTTCTTTCCATGGAGCTCCGAATGTGCGGTTCCGTCTGAACGGCTGAGGCGCAGGCCTGGCGTGTGTTTAGAGTTTAGAGCCCTTATGAGTGATAAATGCCTTTTGTAACTGCATGAGACTCGCGTATGTCCTCATATGGCGAGGCGTTCAGGCTGGTTTAGCGGTGTCTTGGGTGCTCGCCAGACCCCCAGCAGTGCCTCGTAAAGCAGGAGAGACGACAGTTGGACAACATGAAATGAATCCCACACTGTTTAGGTTACATTGTTTCTTTAATCGCTTTACTGCTGCGTTTGATGGGAGTCATCGGAGCTTCGCTTATGTTCATATTGTGTGGTGACATTGAGATCAAGCTCCATTTAGTAGCATATATATATATATACAAACCCGATTCCAAAAAAGTTGGGACACTGAACAAATTGTCAATAAAAACAGAATGCAATGATGTGGAAGTTTCAAATTTCTATATTTTATTCAGAATACAACACGGATGACATATCAAATGTTTAAACTGAGAAAATGTATCATTTTAAGGGAAAAATAAGTTGATTTTAAATTTCATGGCATCAACACATCTCAAAAAGTTGGGACAAGGCCATGTTTACCACTGTGTGGCATCCCCTCTTCTTTTTATAACAGTCTGCAAACGTCTGGGGACTGAGGAGACAAGTTGCTCAAGTTTAGGAATAGGAATGTTTCCCATTCTTGTCTAATACAGGCTTCTAGTTGCTCAACTGTCTTAGGTCTTCTTTGTCGCATCTTCCTCTTTATGATGCGCCAAATGTTTTCTATGGGTGAAAGATCTGGACTGCAGGCTGGCCATTTCAGTACCCGGATCCTTCTTCTACGCAGCCATGATGTTGTAATTGATGCAGTATGTGGTCTGGCATTGTCATGTTGGAAAATGCAAAGTCTTCCCTGAAAGAGACGACGTCTGGATGGGAGCATATGTTGTTCTAGAACTTGGATATACCTTTCAGCATTGATGGTGCCTTTCCAGATGTGTAAGCTGCCCATGCCACACGCACTCATGCAAAAACATACCATCAGAGATGCAGGCTTCTGAACTGAGCGCTGATAACAACTTGGGTTGTCCTTGTCCTCTTTAGTCCGGATGACATGGCGTCCCAGTTTTCCAAAAAGAACTTCAAATTTTGATTCGTCTGACCTCAGAACAGTTTTCCACTTTGCCACAGTCCATTTTAAATGAGCCTTGGCCCAGAGAAAACGCCTGCGCTTCTGAATCATGTTTAGATATGGCTTCTTTTTTGACCTATAGAGTTTTAGCCGGCAACGGTGAATGGCACGGTGGATTGTGTTCACCGACAATGTTTTCTGGAAGTATTCCTGAGCCCATGTTGTGATTTCCATTACAGTAGCATTCCTGTATGTGATGCAGTGCCGTCTAAGGGCCCGAAGATCACGGGCATCCAGTATGGTTTTCCGGCCTTGTCCCTTACGCACAGAGATTGTTCCAGATTCTCTGAATCTTTGGATGATATTATGCACTGTAGATGATGATAACTTCAAACTCTTTGCAATTTTTCTCTGAGAAACTCCTTTCTGATATTGCTCTATTTTTCGCCGCAGCATTGGGGGAATTGGTGATCCTCTGCCCATCTTGACTTCTGAGAGACACTGACACTCTCTTTTTATACCCAATCATGTTGCCAATTGTAAAGTGCAAATTGGTCCTCCAGCTGTTCCTTATATGTACATTTAACTTTTCCGGCCTCTTATTGCTACCTGTCCAACTTTTTTGGAATGTGTAGCTCTCATGAAATTCAAAATGAGCCAATATTTGGCATGACATATCAAAATGTCTCACTTTCAACATTTGATATGTTATCTATATTCTATTGTGAATAAAATATAAGATTAAGTAAATTATTGCATTCCTTTTTTATTCACAATTTGTACAGTGTCCCAACTTTTTTGGAATCGGGTTTGTACATTAATTTGGAGATTAACTGTGAAATTATTACATTATAAAATATAGTAAAAACATGTTTTTAACTGCGATTAATCACAGAAAAAATTGTGTGATTAATCTAGTTAATTTTTTAACTCCCGCAACCTGCGTGTTCCACTCCCGCCCGTGCCTGCAATGTTTTTCGTCCACTCCCGCCCGCTCCCGCGCACATTCTCTCAGAGCTTGTGAAAAAAGTAGGCCTAAATAAATACTCAGACTAAATTCGTTCAAGTTAACATGCAGAATTAGACTTTAAACATGATTGCGTTTAAATAAGATGAAGTAGCCGCAAAACCAAAGCACCACACGTGATGATAACATTGGGTATTTTTTTATTGGCATTATAAAACATTAAACAAAACCACAAATAGCGGCACTCAGTTTTTAAACGCAGGCTATACACACTCACCGAATGATTAACTAAACAAACAGTTAAACTGTTAACAGTTTAATTAAATAAGCGAAAGCACAATAAGAAATAACTTTAACTTATTAAATAAACACATAGGACTTGCAAAGTAGGCTAGATATACTTTAAACAAATTAAATGCAAAATAAAATAAATAGAATAACTAGCTTAACAGGCTTTTGCAAAAAAGAAAATAAATAATACTAATAAATAAATAAAAATAACGTAGCCTACTTAACCCTTTAAGACCTGAAGGCTTTTTTAGAGTTTTTTTTTCTGAGCGACACACACAAAAGTAAAGACTCATAACTCCAAAACTCTAGCAAGGAGAGTCAAAAGGTAGGTATCATTTGATAGAAAACATTTTAAATTTTAAGAAAATATAAATTACATTACATTTGGACATTTTCTTGCTGAGAAACAGCTGATAAAAGACAAAAAATATATATCATTTTTTTTAAATAATTTTTCTTTTTTTTAATTTGACATGGAATAACTCAGGAACACAATAAGATCGCTAAAAAATTCTTTTTTGGTGATGCTCTCCTATATGTGAGCTGCATCTGGTTCAAATTTCTTGGTGATAGGATAAAGAATAGTTTGAAAAATTGTTGTTCATTTTTTCCGCAGCCAGGTGGCGCCAACAGGCGGTAAACTCCGGTTTAGAGGTGCTTCTCAGCACTCGTTAGGAGTTTTTCAAAATGGTTAGATGCATTAAAAAGATGAGATTCTAAGCTTTAAAATGATATCTATTTTGTGTTATTCTACGTTGGAAAACAAACATGGATGGGTCCGGGATCATTGGATACACACTGCATCCCGGAGAGATGAGAGACATGTTTTTAGCCAAGTATGTTAAATCATTCCGTGAGTAATATCTTGTGACCAACGCTATATATTATATTGATTTTGGATTCATTTTAATCTTGAGAATCTGCTTTAAATATTGATGTGCAATTTTCTATGATCTGTGCATTTTTCATGAAGTTATGAGCACGTGAAATATACATACTTGTATTCAGTTAGCGGCTGTGCTATTTTTGTTGTAAACGCATATTACTCAGACTCATTAGAGGGTGAAAACAACGCAACAGAAGCATGTTGGAGGCTTGATATGAAAGTTTAAAGTCTCTGGTTTTGTATGCAAAAATAATTTTTGTGCTACCCATATGGATTCAATTTTTATTGGCTTTTAAAGAGAGACACGCAAATGGGAGCGCCGACGCTCCATCCGGTCTTAAGGGGTTAAACAAATTAATTTGATCTCTGGGCATTGCATTGCTTACTCCATATTACTATGAAGGAAAAGTATATTGCTGACTGACTGCGTCTGTCTTCCATGATCCGCCCACACACACTGAATCCCCTCTGACGGTGCACTAGATCATGCGAGAATGCTCAAAATAAAACGCGCAAATTTTGAGAATTGTTTCCAGGTGTCTGACTTGTCTTTCTTTGCTTTTGTCAAGTAAACAGCCGCTTTAACTTTCTTCTCAACTTCATGTGTTGACTCCATTTCTATTACACGCCAAATCCCACCATTCCCCACGGGTCTCCCGCAAAGTTTTCTGACCACCCACTCCCGCCCGCAGCAAAGGTAATACCGCCCAATCCTGCAAGATTTGCGTTGGGTCTCGCGGGAGCCCAAACCCAATGCAGCCCTCTAACACAAAGCACAAATTCAGTGCATTTTCCTGCCCTCTTTTGATTGACATGATATATCGGCCCTGATTATGGGCGGTTTTAAAATGATCGGCCGATCGGCTTTTATCGTCTGATACTGATTATTGGCCGATATATCGGTGCATCTCTACTATATATTATAATGCTTTAGTACCTAAATTCAGGCGTAGCATTTTATGATTGTTTTAAGTGTGTGTGTGTGTTTTTGGTAGTGGCCATAACAACAATTAGCTTCTCTGTATTTGCCAGCATTTTAATATTGGTGCATCCATATCAAAGGCTCAAGTTTGGCTACTTAGCATGGCTGTGTCAACATCTTTCTCCATTGACGACCATTTAAAACTAGAGATATCAATACTAACGACGTCTCTCTCTCTTTGCAGTGAAGCCGTTCACCACCACAGTGAAGGAGATGCGCCTTCACAGAGACGACTTCGAGATGCTCAAAGTGATCGGCAGGGGAGCCTTTGGAGAGGTAAGGAATTCAGTGAACCCTTGCTGCTTTTTTGGCATGTTTTAAAGTGCAGGGAAATCACCTCTGAAACACTGCAGCCTTTGCCATATTATTGTGTTTTCGATATTTCTAAGCTTTGTTTTCATGACCCATTTTGTGTGTCCAATGAAAACCCCAAACTATCAGTCAAGTATTCATGTCCCCCTCAAGCATCTTATCAGCAGCCACAAACCCTAACCCCTTCCTCTCATCTGAGTTTCCCTTCTCTCCCCCTGCCAATTCCCCAGGGATCTCGGCCTGGCGTTCGACTGCTATTCTTGGGCCGGCACAAATCTAGGCATTTTATACAGATCGTTTGTTTTACAGGGGAATGTGCTACTCGTTCCTGCACTAAAACACTTGGACTGTTCACTACACACACAGTGCACTTTTCATTTTCTTTACCAATCTGTCTTCCATCACTGTTTCTCGTCTACATTTTCCTCCTGTTCAACACAATTGAATTAGATTGAAGTTCTCAGTGGAAAACATACAGTGAGCACATTTAGCCCAACACACAACATTGTTTTGGATGTTCGGTAAGTTCTAACGCAAAACATACGTCATAAAAGCCATTTTTTATCTTTAGGTTCAGTGTTAAAGATGACGGTGTGAACTCTAAGTGAGTGTATGATTTTTTTTTTTTTTTTTTTGGTTCAGACCGAAAGAACCAAGAGAACCGAACTACAAGTGTAAACACACCCAATAAGTATGTTTACTAGGGGTGGAACGGTTCAGATTTCTCACAGTTCGGTTTTTATCACGGTTTTAGTGTCATGGTTTCGGTGTGGTTCGGTATGTGTTATGTTCAGTAAAAAATAGGATAATTGTCAAATAAAGAAAGAAAAAAACAAATAATCTAACTATAAGAAACGGCACAAATACATGAGAGCTAAGATACAAATAAAATAAACAATGCTTTACAGGTTTTTCAGCTATCTAACAGTAGCTTTCAGGTACAGAAATTGAATTAAGTAATCAAATATAAAATAATACTGCATATAAAGTTCTTTGAATAATTAAATAAAGATGAAACATTATTGAAGTTACAAAAGCTATTCAGTCGAGAGTGATTTCTTCGTCTTTTGTCGTTCGATTAACATTTAAAAACGGAGAGCAGGAATATTAGACTGCTGTCCCTTTAAGACATAATTCAAAGATCAGACCACTGATACTGACACACATGCGTTGTCTGTGTAGTTTTTCTCTTAAGACATAACCTACTATATTTGTTAGGATACTTGCTAAGATGGGCATGTTGACAATTTTTGTGAATTTGTCCGTTTAGGTGCAAGACTTGAAAGAGAATTTGTATTTGCGTGCTGTGATGCGGCTCTCCGTGTACGCGCTTCGGATGAGTGTACACACCTCCTCACAGATTTGAGATGAACCGTGATGCAATTGCGTGCCGAACCGATTCGATTTTTTTTTACCGAGAACCGTTCTACCCCTAATGATTACATAAATAATTATAATCATGGTACAGTGCAACAGTTTGGTTCAAGTAAAAATCGTTTTAATTTTCTTCATTGGGGAATTTTAACGATACCTTAAGTCATTAGTTTTGTTTTTAATTGGAATGTCATTCGCAATGCTTCATGGGATTGTAGTTCTTTCCCTAATTAAAGCTTTTAAGTATGCAGACTTAAGTCTGATTTTCAAATACTTTTTTGCTTCAAAGCAAATTTTTAAAAAAATCCCTATTGGATTACTATTTTACCTTTATAGTCAAGCTACAATTTCCATCTGTCCAAGTATACATGACACCATGTGTAATCAAATATTTGAATATGCATATCATATCAATCACACAACGCTTAGGCCAGTTGTGGTCTGAATAATGTGTGTACTTCAGGGTTGCTCAATATATCGGCCACCATATCGGTAACGGCCGATATGTTCATTTTTAATGTTATCGTTATCGGCCAGGTAAGAAAATTTGACCGATATATTAATCCGATAAATTATGTATAATTTCCTTCAGTTGAGACATTTCATATGTGCACTGTTCAGCATAATGGTTTTGAATTGCTTGAAATAGGATTGAAATCACATAAGTCTGTCATATAAGCTACATAAAATTATAATGAGAACACTATAATTGTGTGCTTGGGACATGGCTTTTAATGGGAAACTTTTGTTTTTGTAATCAGGCTCTCAAAAATTATATAAAAAAATATTTATTTAGATTTATCGGCCAATATGTCGGTAATCAGCTTTCAAATGTAAAGAATTATCGGTTATCGGTATCGGCCAAAATTTTCATATCGGTGCATCACTAGTATACTTGCTGAATGAAGCCAAGCTACAATCGCATTATATACGTCTGTTATAAAATGGGCTGGTACGATTTCAGCAAACTTAAAATTCACAGTTAATATGAACAGTCATGTGGTGACAGACTGTCAGATATTTCTGAATTAGGAGAGAAACATTTTGCAGTGTCACACCTTTCTGCTGTGTCATTACACCTCCCTCGTTAATGAATGTTGTGTTTTTGACTCATTTCCTTGAGAAATTGTGTCCAATTCAGTACTTCTGCTTTTTTTCAGATGAACGGAAGTTAACTTCGCTTAAATGTTTCTGAAGCTGAATGAGACTTTATTTTGGGGAGAATCTGTCCATCTAGTGCTTTTCACAACCGAGTTCTCCTCCTTACCGTAGATTCCTGTCAGGAATGCCAGTGGTGGCACAGGAAGCAGGGCAGGACGGTGCAGCTTCCAGGAAAGGCTCAGGAAACCAGAACCGTCTCTAAGGAGTGACTTTCGTAAAAATAGTGTTTTACTTCGCATGTATTTTGTGCAGTTCATTGTCCCCTCTTCAGCCGCCGAGACCTCAGTAACCCTTCCTTCTCAGTCCCTGGGCTTTTTTTGTGTGTGTGTGTCACGTGGATCTAATGATGACTCAGATCTTTGGGGGTTTTTGCAGTCTTTCTGTTATCATCAAGCCAAACTATTGTTAGCTTGTCAGTTTCAGAGCGTTCAGGCTCATGTGTGAACATGGTGCTGCTGTTTTGTTCCCTCTTCCAGCCGTTTCCTGTGGCTCTAATGTTACAGGATGTACTTCCAGATAAATCTCTTGCATTTCCTGTTTATGATTGATGCCGTGGTCCCAGCTGAAGGCCTGGAATTTGGGACTGCTTAGAGGAATAGTTCAGTCAAATATGCAAATTGACACATTTTTTCAACCTAATGTCATTGCAAGCTTCATGTTAATCTTTTGTGCAAATCCAGCATTGAATCGATCCTCGTTTGTGAAGCAGTCCGGTGTAAAATGACGGCATGTCAACAACACTCTACTACAACAACTCTTCCTCTTCTCTAAAGCAGCCCAACATGGCCTCGCCCCCTTTGTTGTGTGTTCTCAGGGGCGGGGTTTATGTAAATTTTAGGGTCAGTGATGTCACCAACCCGGGATGAAGCTTGTTGTAGTCCCTACCAGCCGTTTGTTGTAGTCCTTAAAAAGCGATTTCTGTAACAGAAAATATCTCCCTTTGCATTGAACTTTGAGTGTTGTAACTTTGCAGATGTTGTTTACGATCAAACAGCAACATTACACACTAACTAAAGTTAAAAAAGTGAAATCATAATCAAGCAGCCCTTAAATAAACCATATAAGATCTTGTAAAAATAGGAATCTAAATTTATCTAAATGCAAATATGAAATATTGACTAATACCCATCAAATTTATGGACTGAGATTTTAGAATGTATGACTTCAGGAACCTTTGAATAAAGTCATATAAGCTACTTTTATTGTACTATTTTTTTTTACATTTTTGTTTTGGAGCTTGACTGTCCATCTCGGAAAAAGAAAGTCATCTGGCTTTGTAACTACGTTGTTTGTATTTTTTTTTTTTTTTTTTTTTTTTTGACTGAACTAACCTCTTTGTGGTAGAGGCTAGTAGTTGACACATACTTAAATGGCACTCCTTTTTGCCTCACCTGAGACTTACTCTGAATAATTATTCTGTTGACTAGAACAAGAAAGAAAATGTGGAACAGGGAGGGGAATCAAGGAGGACTCGATTGTAGCAGACTGTTTTTTACATAACGTCACTGTGAGTCACTACAGCGCAAACAAAACAGCCTGTAACGACTACTACAGAGTCAGGGCTGTACGTGTTGAGGATGAGTGCTGATCTCTTTATCTGCTGTATTGAGTGAATCACTCATGTAATGAATGATTAGGTCAAAGTACATGCAGACCCTGTCCTTCATATTGATTTAGTGAAGACGCCGGCTTCTGCTCTCTGAAGGTACACTGACATAATTAAGATTGTTTGCCAACTACAAGTTGAAGACAGATTCACAGACCCACATGCTGGTCCTAGTGGAGAGTTTAGGCATTTCCCTGGCAGAAGTCCAGTGTTTTATTATTGCAGGGCTTCTGATGTCCCCAAAGCATCTTGAATAGTGTTATTATTTGGTGTTGGCTTGTCCAATATCAATTCTGGTATGGAACAAAAAGGGGGCTGTAATTTATCTCAAAGAGCCTAGTAATACCATTTTTTTTGGAAGAACTTTTATTGGATTTAAAGATATGAAACTCTGTATATCAGTGTTTTCCCGCTGTCACAAGGCTCAATGCTTAGGATGGTCCAATGACCCGGGGCTGGTGTGACAGGATTTTGGGACTATTCACAGGAATCTCTTGCCCTGTTGGGTCAGTGTTTCAGTGATTGGTCAAGTGTTTTTAACATTTAACTTGAAACATTTATTGGTTGAGTTAACTCATATGTTAATATACCTACCTATTGACATACTAATGCCTATTTTTGTAATACACCGACAACCACCAAAAACAGGTCACGTGACTAATCAAAGCTCATCAGAAGTAGCTTTTCCACAAGCTGAGAAAGTAGATACTAATACATAAAAGGTGCACAGTGTCATTCACACAAACACTGAACACCTTCATAGTAGCACATGACACTAAAGTAATGCAATAAACATTAATTTAACAACATTAGATGTGTGATAAAACCCGAATGTACATAACTGATAAGAAAAATCTAAGAAGAAACAGTTATTTCTAGGGATGCATGCCACTATATTAGGCTGATATACCGTATGTTCATTTTTAATGGTATCATTTAATGTATTTCAAGCAATTCCGGTAAGAAAATTTGGCCGATAATGCATTGTGTTCTTCAGCTGAGACACTTCAGATATGCACTGTCCACCATGATGGTTTTGAATTGCTTGAAATATGATAAAAATAAAAAAATATATACAGTTAAATGCAACTTGTGCAGCGCAAGTCTGTAATATAGACTACATAAAATTATAATGAGAACACTGTAATTGTGTGACATGGCTTTTAATGGTGAAACTTTTGTTTTTGTAATCAGGCTCTCAAAAATTAAAAAAAAAAAAAATGTAATTTAGATTTTTCGGCCAATATATCTGTTATCGTCTTTCAAATAAAAAAAATGATCGGTTATCGGTATCGGCCAAAATTTTCATATCGGTGCATCACTAGTTATTTCAGCGAAAATACATCAAATGTGCTAAGTAAATGCTTCTCATTTACTTTGAATGGGTGATGTCATGCGTTGCCGAACTGAATTGTGGGTTCCGTCCCGTCGCTTCACTCGTGTTGCAAGCGGCAGAAGTTGAAGATTTCTCAACTTTTCAAGCGCCAACGCAGGCGTCATCCAATCAGATCGCCCTATGCAAATTCCCTAGAGCAGTCGCTAGCCAACTGCGTTCGTGCAACACCGGAAAGTAATGTGATTGGCTGTAATCACTATAGCGGTCGCGTCAACACAAGCTTCAGACACGCCCTCCGTCAAGCGTTGACGCTGACGCCCCTTGTGAATGCAGTGTTACAGTTTTTCACTGTAAATTTTACAGTGACTTGTTTTTCACTTTGAATTTTTTTTTTAAATTTAGCAGTATTTTACTATAAAATTGCATTAAATGGTTTTAAAAGGTTAGATCTATTACATTTATTCACCATAGTGAGGAAACTTACTGTTAAACAATAAACAGGTTTTTACCATAGCGTTTTTACGGTCTTTTTAAAATCATGATAATTTTATTTATTTTTTTCACAGTGTTGTTTTTTTCCCCACAAATTTCCTAGAGTAGCTTATGACTGTCTTGGAAGTCTCAGGTAGAATGTGCTGAAAAAAATTAAACAAATTTTTTCTTTTTAGTTCATTTTATTTTTTTTATTTTGCTTATGAGATAGTAAAATAAAATTACAGGTAAAGAAGCAAAACTACAGAGAGCAAATCAAATAATTAAAATAAATTAAAAAAAAAATCTCTTTTGTTTTTCAATAATGTATAGGGGGAAAGTGAACATGTGGCAAGTAAAAATCTGAGCTACTGGTTCAACTGGACCAGCATCACAGATTTGTAATGTCGAGTACAATAAGACCCAAAGCCCATTTTGAATTTTACATTGCTTGTTCAGAATGACGCAACCCCTTTCGTGTCCTCGGGCACCCGTCTCACTGTATAGATCTTTATATCAGAATTACTCCGTCTACTCTGACCTTTGACCTTATGGCTTACGTACATGATCTCTTATATGAACATGAGTGTGTTGGTGACAATCGCATCACAGCGTCCACTTTGGTCACCCGCTCTTTCTCCTTCTCCATGCACCTCCCCTGCATTTTCAATCAGGTCAAGCTGACTGCCTTTGTGGAAGTGTGTGTCTAAAAAAGGAGAGAGGGAAAGAGGACAGGAGACACCGTGGGAGGAGGAATTGGGGGTTTCTGAGCACTCAGGGTTCAGTTTGTTTTTGTAATGAGGTCAGTTATCTTCTGCGGTTAGGAGCCTTAGAGATAAGAAGCATGTGTGTGATTTAAGACTCTGTTTGAGTTTGTCGTCAAAGTGTACTTTTCGAATACTTTGATACATGCACAAACACTCTAGAGAACATCAAAGGGGGTCGAAAAGCGGAAAATCGCAGCAGGGCTCCTAATTTGCCCTTACTGTGCAAAGTTACAGTTTGTACTGTGTTCTTTGCTGAAGCAGCACATTGTGCTGTGGGCAGGTATGCGAGTGCGTGTCCACGTGAGGGGAACACTGTTCCTCCACTCAGGGTAAACACACATCATGTGATGTGTCCCGAGCAGCGAGGCAAAGTACAGGGAAATTCATGACTCCACTTAACATTAGCCGACTGGACGGTCACAAATAGCCGGTGGACAGAAGATATCAGAATTACAAAGGTCACGCAGACATAAGTCATGGGGCAAACACATGGATCTCTGACATATTTATATTATATTTTTATGAGCGGATCCTGTCTGGTTTAAAGGCTTATTTCACACAAAAATTAAAATTTACGTACTTTTATGTTGTTCCAAACTCATATGACTTTATTTCTTCAAAAAGGAGATGTTTCGGGGAACGTTCATGCAGCTCTTTTCTATTTAGTGACTCTCAGGCTTCCTAAAAGACAAAAAGAAAAAGAAAAAAAACCCTACTATAATTGTGGTCCTTATGACTATACGCTACCGTTTGAAAGTGTGGGGTAAGTAAGACTTAATTTTTAAATAAATACTTTTATTTGATATGAATGCATTATAAATTTGATCAAAAGTGACAGTAAAGACATTTATAATATCTAGTCTCTGTTCTGTGATGACGCTTGTGGGCGTTCAGTGCTGTCGCTCTAATGTTATACTAGACTGCTAATTTGGCCATATCTTTAGAAAATGCGATCACAAATGATATATAAAACTAAGATATCATTCTAATTTGACGAGGAATTAGACTTAAAAGAATTAGAAATGGCATTCTGCTGTTAGAGAGTGTTGCTATACAAACTACTAAGTGTGTTAAATCATTAGATAGATTAAGGATCGATCAATGAATTAAACTCACTCATACTATCAAATAATATAATGTCATTCGCATTTGACATAATTTTCTTGTTCCTAATAATCAACACAATGCAGGGGAAACTAATATGAATGGCAGCAGTGCTAAGCTGTTCACCACATCATGATTAACAACTCAAACCATCAATGTATGAGTCAAACTCACTAAGACTTATGTGGGTACAGTCAAATCATATAAAACAGTGAAATCGCTCCTGAACTCTGTCCTGTCTTGCCTGCACTCGAGGCAAGACAGGACAGGCGAATCTCAACAACAGGCGAATCTCAACATAACACCGACTGTTACGTAACAGTCGGGATACACGCCCCCAATATTTGCATATGCCAGCCCATGATCAAGCCATTAGACAAGGGCAAAACATCTGGATGTGCAAGAACAAGAACAATAGAGCAAGAACAATAGCGAAAAATGGCAGATGGAGCAATAATAACTGACATGATCCATGATATCATGATATTTTTAGTGATATTTGTAAATTGTCTTTCTAAATGTTTCGTTAGCATGTTGCTAATGTACTGTTAAATGTGGTTAAAGTTACCATTGTTTCTTACTGTATTCACGGAGACGAGAGTCGTCGCTATTTTCATTTTTAAACACTTGCAGTCTGTATAATGCATAAACACATCTTCATTCTTTATAAATCTCTCCAACAGTGGGGCATTAGCCGTTAGCCACGGAGCACAGCCTCAAATTCATTCAGAATCAAATGTAAACATCCAAATAAATACAATACTCAGAGGAATCGATGTATGCATGACGAACACTTTGTAAAGATCCATTTTGAGGGTTATATTAGCTGTTTGAACTTTGTGTTTGCTGTTTAAGGCAGTTGAGAGCTCGCGGGGGCAGGGCAGCGGGAGATTTAAAGGGGCCACACGCTTAATTGGTGCATATGTAATAATGGCTCAAAATAGGCAGTTAAAAAAATGAATGAAAAAAAATCTATGGGGTATTTTGAGCTGAAACTTCACAGACACATTCAGGGGACACCTTAGACTTATATTACATCTTTTGAAAAAGGGTTCTAGGGCACCCTTAAGGAATAATCTCAGTTTTTCTTTCATGTTTTAATTTTAACAGTAAAGCTCTGTTGTTTGACAAAAAGTTTGTTTAATGTCATATGATTAAAAGATAAGTTAGTGTTTTATGCCTTCATTTGATTGCCAGAAAAATTAAAATACACAACACAGAATTTCTGAAAAAATAAAACATTTCATAAAATTGAAAAAAAATATATATATTTTGTTATTTTTATGAATTTAATTAATTACACATGCTTTTTGATTATTAAAATTTAATCAAACCATTAAAATGGAATCCAGAAAACTTAAACTGGAAAACACAGAATTTGGTAAAAAAAAAAAATGATTTGGAATTTGAGGGGAAAAAATAAAACATTTCATAGGGTCCTAAAAAAAAAAATCACATTTTTTTGAAACTTTAAATAAATTGTTGTTAAATTGTATGTGTCATGATTTTAATTAATTAGACAACGTTACTAACATTTAATTTAACTATTAAAGTAGTCAAACAAATTAAACAAAAAAACGGAATCTAGAACAATTAAAACGGAAAGTTAGTTGTTTTCTTATGTCAGTCACCTGACAGTTCCTCACTGCATTATCACTGTGTTCATTCATCTCCTCCCTGCCTGGTGTGTCTTCCTGCAGGGCGTTTGCTCTCCCCACCCCACATGAATAACCTCTAACTCTTCCAAACTGTCCCTTTCCTAATATTGAGTCACTCCCCCTGAAGGGAAGATCTCTTACTCTTTTGTCATTTTTGGTGCGCTGCAGACTTGTGGCCTAAATTAGCCAGTTGTTGTGTGCCGTCTCTCTTTTTAGGCAAAAAGTCAGCAGTCTCGAGTCTCAGCTTTTCCTTTTTTCTGATTTTCAGAGGCATCAGAGATCAAAAGCATCTCATTCAGAGAGTTTCTTTCCCCGTGGGCTTTCAGTCTAAGTGGGCCACGAGTGCATACGATGAATAAATGAGGGAAATAAAAAGGGTCAAATTCCCCGTAGCCTCTGAATCACGCTGAGTTTTAATTTGTTTGTATGCGTTGGCTAACTCCTCATCTCGTCTGTCTAGGTTGCGGTGGTGAAGATGAAACACACCGAGCGTGTTTACGCCATGAAGATCCTCAACAAGTGGGAGATGCTGAAGAGGGCCGAGGTAAAGATGTTTCTGCTTCGTTTGTTAGATCTTTCTAAAATGGTTGCAAATATGTCAAAAATAAAAACTAGCAACAATTTAAAATGTATTTGCCAGCACAGATGTGAGTTTTATATGAATCTTAACCACAAACAAATGACTCTTATGAACAGGTTCTTTTTAACTAGTCAGTCGAAATGATTCACAAAACTCAAACCTACAAGGGAGTTAGAAATCAATCAGACTCACTCATTCAGTGAATCATTCAGATCTATTATTGTGTCCTTCATTGAACCACAGATTGTTTTTTTGGTTATGTCCGACTTGAAATGAACCGTGAATCAATGTGTGCTTTAGATTCGTCAGACTTAAAGGGTTCATCAGACTTAGTTCACCCAAAAATGAAAATGATCCCATAATTTACTCACCCTCAAGCCATCCTAAGTGTATATGATTTTCTTCTTTCAGCCAAACACAATCAGAATTATATTAAAAAGTATTCTGGTTCTTCCAAGCTTTATAATGGGAGTGATCAATGGCTTCCGTATGTGTGTCGAGTATCAAGCTTCTTCCTAATGGCTTGATGACTGCACCTTTCTAGTGAAGTCTATAGAAGTGCAAGGTCATGTTCCTTTCTACTCCAGCTCTTTCTTGCCCCAGTTTCAGCCCGATCAGTCCTGACAGTGCCCACGGGCCTCCCAGAGGCATGTCAGGAGAACTTTTGTTGCTTTGGCTTGTCAGTAATCCTCTTTGAGCTTTACTGGGCTCTCTTTAGTCCTCCTCACATGTCCAGAGCCCCAGTTCAAACAGAATCTAAGACTAACATCTGAAATGATGTCCGTCATCACTGCAGGGTGGATGTAGTTTAATTCATTGAATGAGTTACCCAATCGGTCTGTACCGCGTAAAAAATAGAGCTGCACAATTAATTGAACATATTAAAAAACATATATGGGACATATTAAAAAACTGAATGCTATTCAGTATTAAAGCAAACGTTAACACACATGACAAATGTTAACACGTGTATTATTTTTCTACAATAAAATTTGAATCTTCAATATAATTATGATGATGATAATTTTTATTACTAATATTTTATTAGATGTTGATAATTAGATGGTGATAATAATAATAATGGCAGTAAAATAATTTAATACATTTCTATTCTTCTATACGTCATGCGTCGGGTCAAAGTTTACTCTTCCACCGGAACTAGACTTGGGTACGGAAGCCAGTGATTCTAGTTTATAAATTTATAAATATGGATATTTTTCTTCAGAAGGCCTTTATTAACCCCCTGGAGCTGTATGGATTACTTTTATGATGGATGGATGTACTTTTTTGGGCTTCAAAATCTCAGTTACTATTCAATGCCATTTATAAGGCTTGGAAGAGCCAGGATATTTTTTTTTTTTAACCCTGATAATGTTCGACTGAAAAAAAAAAAAAAAAAAAAAAGTCACAAACACCTAGGATGGCTTTTCATTTTTGGGTGAACTAACCTTTTCATATTAGTCTTATTGTTGATTGGTTGTTTATCTAACAATGTGCATTTAACTAAATTAAGCTGAACTTTTTCCCCTAAGAAATATACAATCCACCTATATTGAGCAATTCTGTCACATGGCACCTAAAGAAACAATGGCTCCTGAGACAGTAGCAGTAGCAGTGAAATATCGACCAAAATCCACTTTCAAGTTCAGGTGCATTATAAAAGGAACTGGGCTGCCATCAAAGCGCAGTGTTGGATATAGCAAAAAATTGTTTTTTTAATGTTTTGATTTAACAAGTCTCTTTGCAACTTATGTAGACGGCGTGTTTCCGAGAAGAGAGGAACGTCCTGGTGAATGGAGACTGCCAGTGGATCACCACCCTTCATTACGCTTTCCAGGATGACAACTACCTGGTGCGCATCTCCGTCCCTACATGCACTTGTTCTTATAGCACATAACTGAACTTTAGCCATCATTTACCAAATTTAAAAACCACAACTGTCAAATTTTAAAACCTAAACAGTAATTTTAGTATTAATTGTATACTATTACAATAATTCTTAGTATTTTAAATTGACATTTATTTTTAAATATTTTTAAATTTTAGTTTGACGTTTTGTCATATATATATATATATATATATATATATATATATATATATATATATATATATATATATATATATATATATATATATATAATGATTTTCAGTTTTTGTCATTTTAATACGCAAAATTTAAGTGAAAAATTTAATTTTTGCCTTAGCAACTAACTGAAATAAAATAAGCTTAAGTTAATTATATATATTTATATATAATTTATTTCAGCTCTATTTCAATTAAATGTGAATTAACAAAAACAATTTTTTAAAGTTTTAGGTAAAAAATAACACTGCTAATGCATGAATAACATCCATTCTGGGGGTAATTGAAAGATAAAACCTGTAAGCATGTAGGCTATGAAATTACTTTTTATTTATTGAATTATTGAATTACTTTATTTAACTACGTTCATAAATGAAATGGCATATATAATGTAGTTAATATATAATTACTAGGGATGCACCGATGTGAAATTTTGGCCGATACCAATAACTGATAATTCTTTATATATTGGCCGATAAATCTAAAATAATTTGAGAGCCTGATTACAAAAACAGTTTCACCATTAAAAGCCATGTCCTAATCACACAATTATAATGTTCTCATTATAGTTTTATGTAGCTTATATGACTGCACATGTTGCACTTAACTGTATTTTCCTTTTTGAAGTGATTTTCAATCATATTTCAAGCAATTCAAAATCATCATGGTGGACAGTGCACATCTGAAGTGTCTCAGCTGAAGGAAAAATCCATTATTTATCGGCCAAATTTTCTTATCAGACCGATAGCGTTAACATTATAAATGAACGTATATCTGCTAATACCGTTATAGTGGCCGATATATTGTGCATCTCTAATAGTTATGTGATGTTTAAATAATTATCAAGGAAATGATGGGAAAAAAATTGACCATGATTAAAATGCCATGTTTATCAGAGTGACTGATGCTGATTATTTGTAACGCAACCTCTGATAGCGCAATCCTCAAACACACTAATCCAGAGTACTGCATGTTATGGCACAATGCGTTCTGTGTTTGTGTGATAAATATATGCTAATCATGCTACTCTTTGATGTCTGAAATCATGAGTCAGTGTTTGTGTAATTAAATGGTGTTGTGTGATAAGAGATGATAATGTCTCCTCCTGCAGTACTTGGTGATGGATTATTATGTGGGCGGCGACCTGCTGACTTTGCTTAGTAAATTTGAGGACCGACTCCCGGAGGAAATGTCCAAGTTCTACGTGGCAGAGATGGTGCTCGCTATCCACTCCATCCATCAGCAGCGCTATGTACACAGGTGACATGACTGTGTGTTTGTGTGTGTGAAGACACAGAAGGTTTGTTCACCCAAAAATAAAAATTATCCCATGATTTACTCACCCTCGAGCCATGCTATGTCTATATAACACCCAATCAGAGATCTATTTAAAAAATATTTTTAAAATTATCCTTGGTTTATAAAGGTAGTGAAGGGAAGGCCAAAAAAAAAGCATCCATCCATCCATCATAAAAGTAATCCATACGACTCCAGGGGGTTAATAAAGGCCTTCTGAAGTGAATCAATTGGTTTTTGTAAGAACGATATCCATATTTAAAACTTTAACTATAATAACTTGCTTCTGACAGATGTACGCATCGATTTGTGGACATTTGCATGTATGCATTTTGCAGATGCAAAATTATCTAAAGCGACTTACATTGCATTTTAATGTATACTACTTTTTTTTTTTTAATCAGTTCATGCATTACCTGGGAATCAAACCCATTGCCTAGGCATTGCTAGCACTGTGTTCTACTGTTTGAGCTATGTGAATACAATCCTGTGCATTTGTGCTGGTCTTTTCAGCAGGGTTTTGATTTGTTCTGAGAATTATATTCACCAGCACCTAAAAGTTGTGTAAAAAGCAAACTGTGGTTGGTCACTTTAAATATCTGATTGCCTCTGTCTAAGTGGGCTGCAGCCAAAATAGGCTTCAGTGTGGGCCAGACTTTATGCCTGTAGTCGTGTTTTTTTGTTTTGTTTTTTTAACACAAGACTAGATCCAGACAAAACATTTCAAATAAGATCTGCTGCCCAATGTAGTATTTTGTCCATGTGTTTGAACATGTACTCACAAGCAAGACGGAGTGGTTATTGGCCTTGTTTGAGTGATGGGCACACTGAAGATCAACAGCACCCCACCCACGTCCACTCCCAGATGAAACATTTAATGAACTGACCGCAGATGGCCGTGGTGTTCTGGGCTGCAGATCTGTTCAGGTTCAGGGGCCTCTTCCTGGCTGCTTGTCCTGGGCTGCCATCCGGTCCAGCTGAGCCCCCTCTTCCTTCCTTCTGTGGAAGATTACGAGGGCTTCTCCTCTGATACAGTAGCGACGTTAAAGGGGTAGTTCACCAAAAATTGAATGTTTGCTCACCCTTGTGTGATTTACAACCAATATGATTTACAAAAGGAAATATGCAGCAGAATGTAGAGCTGCATAAATCAAAATAAAACTCGTGATATGGTTTAGTGATTATCAAATCGTGAAGTCTGCGATTCAATTTTTTTGTATGTTTCAGAGTGAAGCGTATCAATTTTACATGTGAGCAAGTCATGATCTGGTGTTTTCAGTGTCTGAGAGCACCTCAATTGATGCTCTGCATGAACTCTTCTCTGTATGTGCTTTGAGTTTGAGATGCTTATAATGTGCATTTAGGACCATATTTAACATGTGGCAACAAAAAAAAAGAAGCTTCAAAGGATTAGTTCACTTCAGGATTAAAATTTCCTGATAATTTACTCACCCCCATGTCATCCAAGATGTTTGTCTTCAGTCAAAAAGAAATGAAGGTTTTTGAGGAAAACATTCCAGGATTTTTCTCCATATAGTGGACTTCACTGGGGTTCAACGGGTTGAAGGTCCAAATGTCAGTTTCAGTGCAGCTTCAAAGAGCTCTACATGATCCCAGACGAGGAATAAGAGTCTTATCTAGACCCTTAAATAAAATTTATAAAAATTAAATACTTTTTAACCACAATTGCTTGTCTTGCAATAGCTCTGCGATGCTCCACGCATTACGTAATCATGTTGCAAAGGTCACGTGAGACGTAGGCGGAAGTACCGATCCAGTGTTTACAAAGCAAATGCGCAAAGACTAAGCCAAATGGCCTTTACAAAAAAAGGTAAAACAACAATGTTGGACGATTTTGAAGTTGGAGGAGAAAATGAGAGTTTTTTGCCCCACTTCTGCCTACGTCACGCGTGACCTTTCCAACATGATTACATAATGCGTGGCGCATCGCAGAACAGTGCAAGATGAGCATTTATGGTTAAAAAGTATATAATTTTTATTTGTTTTTTAGAAAATGACTAGATAAGACTCTTATTACTCGTCTGGGATCATGTAGAGCTCTTTGAAGCTGCACTGAAACTGACATTTGGACCTTCAACCCATTGAACCCCAGTGAAGTCCACTATATGGAGAAAAATCCTGGAAAACCTTCATTTCTTTTCAACTGAAGAAAGACAGACATGAACATCTTAGATGACATGGGGGTGAGTAAATTATCAGGAAATTTTAATTCTGGAGTCAACTAACCCTTTAAATCAGGTGCAGGGGGATTTCTACCACAATAACAATCTAAATGTCAGTCTCTTTCTCACACAAAACTATCAGATTTCTTCACAAGACTTGGATTATAGTTCACAAGTCATTCAAACTACTACTGTGATGCTGCTTTTTTTTTTGTCACTTTTGAGGCTTAACAGCACCAATCCTCTTCCATTTTAATTGAATGGAAAAGAACAGCATGAACATTCTTCAAAACATCTCCTTTTCTTTCACTGACGAAAGAAAGTCATACATGTTTGCAATGACATGAGGCCGAGTTAATGATGACTTTATTTAATTTTATTAATGGATAAACTATCCCTTTAACTCTATTCCCACAGCAGCCTTTTAAACTCGTCCCATCATTCTCACCAATAGTAGCCAGCCTGTCAGGCCAAAGCAGCTGACTAATGTCACGATAGCGCTCGTAAACGTGTGTCCACGGTACAACCCTTCTTGCTTATACTGACACCCAGTGAGGTTGTGAATGGTGTGGTTTGTGTGTGTGTGAGATGAGTTTTGACACCATGTTTACTCTGTACCCGCTGTGCTCGCCATGGTGCCAGGGCTGTGAATCAGAGGGCACAGTGTGTGTGGCCCAGCCGTGGAGAGACAGGGACTGAGTGTGTGTGAAAGGGGGATGGTGAACAAAGGCAGGCTGTTTACATGGAGAGCAGGGCATGGCTGGGCATGGAGAAACAGCCACCCTGGAGAGCTGCTGTCAGGGTGGGTTGCCCACTGGAGTAATAACACCTCAGTGCAGGGCTGCGTCAGCTGTGGGGTTTTTCTCCTCTGTCAGAGGCATTTTTATAGTGGTGGTCCTCAACTGGTGGGTTATGACCCAAAAATGGGCCACAGATCTGTCCTGAATTCTTAATGCGAATAACATGCACCAAAATCGTCACTATTGGGCAGAAACATTGTAGCCCCAATAATTTATACTTTTATTCAGCAGGATGCATTAATTTAATCCAAAGGGTCAGTAAAGACATTTTTAATGTTGAAAAAGTGTATATCATGGTTTCCACCAAAATATTAATCAGCACAACTGTTTTTCAACGTTTATCATAATAGTAAATGTTTATTGAGCAGTAAATCAGCATATTAGAATGATTTCTGAAGGATCATGTGACACTGAAGACTGGAGTAATGATGCTGAAAATTCAGCTTTGCATCACAGGAATAAATTATTTTGAAACATTTTTAAAATAAACTTTTTAAAAATAGAAAAAAATGTATTTTAATATTTCCCAATATTTTTTTTTTTACTGTATATTTGATCCAATAAATGCAGCTGAAACTTTTAAATGGTAGTTTACACACACATCCACATACACAGCATTTTAGTTTTTGTTAATGTTAGTTAATAAAAAATACTATTGTTCATTAATATTAGTTCGCAATTTTAATTTAAGTGTATTAGAAATTAAAAAAATGCTATAGCCATAGAAGTACTGTTCATTATTAGTTCATGTTAACCAATGTTTTATGTAGTTAACCCATGCAAACAAATGAGATCTTATTGTAAATAATATCCATTATTTTGGAGCAGATTCATCAGCCATTTACTAGAAACGAGGCCAAATAAGGCAAATACCGACCTGTACAGGTTGCGTGATATCCTCTTATCCTCAGAAACCAAAACTCTGCTTAATGGTTTTAAAGAAAAATGATACAACCCAGACTTCATTAAATACAAGTGAACATGGTTTGTGCTGACCACATTGTGTTTGTGTAACTACAGAGAGCATGAAACCACTGAAATTCAAGAGACGTTTTAGAAACCAAAATTGTAGATTTTTCTATTCAGTCCATGTCATGTTAGTACTTTTACATATTAGTGGGCCCATGCAGTTCATTTAATTATATTAATTATAATAATAATAATCTTTAATGACATTTTTGTGTGCGCAGAGAAATCTGAGTCATGAAGGTAAACGGGATGAGAAGCGCTGCTTTTGAATGCTCCTCTTGAATGATTTCATTCTTAAATATTGTGTTTTCTGTTCCCACAGGGATATAAAACCAGATAACGTGCTACTCGACATGAACGGTCACATCCGTCTCGCTGACTTCGGCTCCTGTCTGAAGATGATGCAAGATGGCACGGTGAGTATGTGATGAAGGTCCCAACTTTGAACTGCAGTGTCAGTCTAAAACCAGAGCCTGTTTGTCATCCTTTCAGGGTGGTCTCCATCTGTTGGGGGAGAGCTCTGCCCCTACTCTCTCCTCTCTCTGCTTCTGACATTAATAGAGCTGCTTTTGGCCCTGCTGCCCTTGAAGGGGAGGGCTAATTAGAAAGGCCCGTCGCTGCCCACCCCTCTGGCTCACAGACTGATGAGTCACCATAGTGCACTGATAACAAGACCAAGGCCAAAACGGCTTTTATCTACTGCTCGCTGTGTGTGTGTGTGTGTGTGTGGCGTTTGCACCAGCAGCATGTGGAAGGGCAGAACAGGGCTTTAGTTTTTCAGCTGCACATGTGCTGTGTTCCACCAACTGAGCAGATCCCTGTATGTTTGTGGATGTTACTTTTTTATTTAGATGTTGAGTAGAAATTATAGGGCTGCACTAGGCTTGCTGCGATAGTCGGTGTTGACAGTGTTACCGGTGTTCAGCCGTCACTTGCCCACCGCAGCACCACCCCCACGATCGTTTTGATCTTTTATAGTAATAAAAATCATTTAGTTCAGTTAGAAAACAGACACTACAATTAAAAACTGAATGCATCTGCTCAATGCATTGTGAGCCAAACAGGAGTCAGATTTCATTTATCAGGAGTGAGGAGCTGACTGACAAGACGATGGCAGAAGATTTTTGGATTTGTGCAATATATTGGATTTAAAAGATTAGTTCACTTTCAAATGAAAATTAGCCCAAGCTTTACTCACCCTCAAGCCAACCTAGGTGTAAATGACTTTCTTCTTTCTGATGAACACAATCGGAGAAATATTAATAAATATCCTGACGCATCGGAGCTTTATAATGGGAGCAAGCGTTACCAAACGAGTATGAGCTGAAGACAGTGTCTCCATCTACATCCATCCATCATAAACGTACTCCACACTGCTCCAGAGGGATAATAAAGGCCTTCTGAAGCGAAACGATGTGTTTTGTGTAAAAAAAAATATCCATATTTAACAAGTTATGAAGTAAAATATCTAGTTTCGCCAGACTGCCTTCTGTATTCAACTTAATTATATTATTAGTCATATTGGTATATTTTAATCAATATTTTTGCCCCAATTGTGCAGCTCTACAAATAAGCAATCTGTGATTATGATGGTTATATAGGCATAGGTTATATATTGCTTTAAGGCAATATAGTTCTCTCAGTATCTTTCAGTGTTATCTTCAGTCTTTGCCTTCTCAGAAATCAAACATTTTACAAAAATAACCGGAAGTCAAGATGTGTTTTGAGTGCTTTTGTATGTCACATGTTTATGAGTGAGATTGAGCAAGTTATTGTGCAATTTTCAGTTAATGTGTCTAGAGTACACTACCATTCAAAAGTCTCATATAAGTTTCATCTGCTCTGCTGCATTTATTTAATCAGAAAAACAGTAAAAATAGTAATATTGTGAAATGTTATTACATTAAAATAAAAATAAATTAAAATAACTTTTCTATTTTAATATTTAAAATATTTAAAATTAATTTTATACCTGTGATGATGAATTTTCAGCATCATTACTGTCACATGATCCTTCAGAAATCATTCTAATATGCTGTTTTGGTGTTCAAGAAACATTTAATATTTTCAATGTTGAAAATAGTTATGCTGCTTATTATTTTTGTGGAAACCACAAATTGCTGTTCTTTTGAATTCATCAAAGAATCCTGAAAAAATGTATTTGAAATGGAAATCTTATGACAATATATCTTTTATTGTCACTTTTGATCAATTTAATGCAGCTTTCTTTTAAAAAAAAACTATATCTAACACTTTTGATTAAAAAGTTTTCCCATGTCACACTTTTCCCATGTTTCCGTCGCATTTAATTGCAAACGAAGACCTATCCAGCCTTGTTTATGATTTTTACTTCCTGTCATCACCTGTGCAGGTCCAGTCATCAGTGGCTGTGGGCACACCAGACTACATCTCTCCAGAGATCCTGCAGGCCATGGAGGACGGCATGGGGAAATACGGGCCAGAGTGTGACTGGTGGTCTCTAGGCGTCTGCATGTATGAGATGCTCTATGGCGAGACACCTTTTTACGCCGAATCCTTGGTGGAGACCTACGGGAAGATCATGAACCATGAGGTGAGACGCTTCATCATTGTGTATTTCTGGTATTTGTCCAGTTTACATGTTTCCCACCACTGACACATTTGGATCTTGGGGATTTCTCATGATAGAAAAAGCATGAACCACAGTGAATCAGTTTAAAAATCTGTATTTATAGCCAATACAAACTAAAGCTCAAGGTAATTAACGTGACAAATAACATCCCGCCTGTAACTCCGTTGGGACACATAACATGGCTCATAAAATCAGGACTGCACTAATTTTATCGGGACATCTGGTCACTCCGAAACCACTACTCAGAGTAGTATTTTTCTTTTCATTAGGGGCCAAGCACCGAAGGTGTTTAGGCACTTATTGTAATCATTGATGTACCTATTATTATTTTTCTTCCGTTTCCGCTCTAGAAATCTATAGCAGCCCATAGAAATTTGAAATTTGGCACACAGATAGAGGACAGTCTGGACTGTTACCATAGCAAATTTGTAGTCTCTAACTAAATCCCTTTAGCACCAACAACTGTCCAAAGTTGTACTCACATTTAGGTTAATAACTTTTGAACCGTAAGGATGCCTAATTTCCCTGCCATTTTGAATGTTTTATAAAACCTACTTTTTCAAACTCCTCCTAGTCCGGTACTTTGATTTTCAGGAAAATTTACCCAGATCATCTTCAGACGGGGTAAATAAAAAGTTAAGGAATTCAAGATGATTTGTCAAACCGTTTTTGAATAATACACAAACGAATTTTATGTAGGGTTTATGAAAATAGACCTTAAGCTGTAACTCCGCAACGCTTTATCGTAATCAGACCAAATTTGGTACGTATCATCACAAGCATGACCTGAGGCTACATGCTGCATTAGGTTCGGGGCGGCATGCTGAGTCAACTGATATACAATTTTCCCATATCGGCCATTTTGGACGTCCGCAATTTTGGGTTGTGTAGTAAAATGCTTTTTTACACAAATGCGTTAACGTATCGAAATGAAACTCGGTATGGGTCATCGGCATGATGCCCTGAAGAAGTCTGAGAAGTTTCGAGTCAGCGCCACCTAGTGGTAAAATCAAATTTTCACATACTTATAACATGCTAGGTTTGGCCTTATGGTTTGTGCAACGTTATTTAGCATTTAAGCAACTTTTGTGAATATCTTCAAAACCGTTAGTCCGATCAAGACGAAACCATCGAGGAAAATCAGAAACATAGGTCATTGACAACACGTTAATGGCCAAATGTCAAACTTTTGGTAAAAAGTGGCAAGAAAATGCAGTCAACTTCAAGTGTATATTTGGTCTATGGTTTTGTTCCATAACCAAAGTGGAATATCTGAACAAATTGATGTAAACTGGTTTAATTTGCACTATTTAGGAGCGTTTCCAGTTCCCCTCCCACATCACGGATGTATCCGAGGAGGCTAAAGACCTAATCCAGCGGTTGATCTGCAGTAGAGAGCGCAGATTAGGTCAGCAAGGCATTGAGGAGTTCAAGAAGCACCCCTTCTTTTCCGGCATCAACTGGGACAACATCCGCAACACAGAGGCACCGTACATTCCTGACGTCAGCTCTCCCTCAGACACCTCCAACTTTGATGTAGACGATGATGTCCTGAAAAACCCGGTTGGTTTAACTCTGAAATGCTTTTATTGTTGATGGAAAAGTTATTTTGTTACATAATACATCAAGAACCTGAAGCCTTGATTATACTTGACCTTTGACTTCTTCCGTTTCCACCCTGCAGGACATTGCTCCCCCAGTATCTCACACGGGTTTCACTGGGCAGCACTTACCCTTCGTGGGCTTCACCTACACCACAGAAAGCTGTTTCTCAGACTGTGGCAGCGTGAGGAGGGTGGCGCTGGTGGATGGAGGCGCCGGGGAGGATCTCGCAGACGGGGGTCTGCAGGTGGAGGCCTTTGAGAAGAGGATTCGCTGCCTGGAGCAGGAGAAACAGGAGCTCAACCGTAAACTGCAGGGTAATGAATAACTTGATATCTTAGGAGAACACAATTAAAAGGTTTGCTCACCCAAAAATGAAAATTCTGTCATCAATTGCTCACTAAACCTGAGAGATTCATAAAGAGTTCATAAAGTCCATAAAGATAAATGAAATCTGTTCCTTTTATAAAGTGATCACTTCTCTTCAGAATACTTGGATAATACCTAACTTTTTTACTTTACTCTTCAAAGTTGCCATATTGATATTTTTATTATTTTCTCATAATTTGGCAGCAGGTTTATTAGGCTGCTGTCACTTTAAGACCTGACGCACAGATCAATTATACTGTTACACATGCGTTTTCTTTCTCAACTGTTTACTTCAAACATACTGACTGTGTTTACATGAATACTCACCAAGACTGGCATTTTGACATAATTTTGTGTGCTTTTTACTGTTTAAGCACAATAAGCAGTGAAAAATAACTTAATTTAGTACTGAGAGATGCTTTATGTGGCACACTTTGGGCGTGAGCACAAAATCTGTGGGAATGAGTAAAATTATGCACCATATGCACAATCCCACACCAAAATTCAAGCCTTGTAACACCAACAATATTCATCTGGAGAAAATGAAACGAGTGAGTGAGGGGAGGAGCGTTTGTGTGTCGACTTGCTGAAAGAGCAGCTGGTATCGTGTGTCTATTCTCTGGAAAATGAGAGTTTCAGATATTTCAGTATTTATTATATATCGAAAAATCTATTTTTGACAACACTAGATTGCACTTAGTTTATTATTTCAGAAGCCTCTTTATAAGACTACAACTGAAAAATGTATATATTATGTATTTTTATATATATATTACATATAAAATTCAATCATACCACTGCTGAAATTGGCAGTTGTTAATGTCAAGCCCTGATTATACCGCTCAATTCATATGGATTTCTTTTACAATATCTTAACGAACCTTTTGAAGCATCAATGTTTTGGTTTAATGGACTTTCAATTGAGCAACAGAAATCTCTCAGATTTCATTAAAATGTCTTCATTTGTGTTTTGAAGATGAACAGACATCTTGTGTGTTTGGAACATCATGAGGGCGAATATTTTCATTTTGGGTGAACTCACTTTAAACCCTTGTAATAACATCTAGTAGTGTTATTAGTTCTGTTTCATTTTTGTAAATGCATCAGTGAATTGTTTTCTGAGTATATAATGATTGTTTGTTCCACACGTGATTTCCTAGAATCCACTCAGGCTGTTCAGTCGCTCCATGGCTCTGGGCGTGGGGCCGGCACACTTGGTCGTGATAAAGAGATTAAAAAGCTCAATGAGGAAATCGATCGGCTCAAAAAGAAACTAGCAGGTAATGGGTCTCTCAATCATTGTCAATGGATATATGATATGATAAAGACTGTTAAGTTATGAGTCATGTCAGTGTACTCCACACACGCCTACATTATAGATTAACTGAATTCATAGCAAAGTGCTTTGATAAGAAAATTATTACGATTATGAGTCATCACTGTTTCCACTTATCAGAATTTCTTAATTTGATTATTTGGCTGTTCATTTGTGTCAGCTAATTAATCACATTCAGCTAACTCTGAGTGATTTGTCCCTCCTCAGACTCTGATAGGCTAGAGCACCAGCTTGAGGAGGCAGTGACTCTTCGACAGGACTTTGAAAGTTCCTCTACCAAACTAAAGGCCCTGGACAAGCAAGTCAGAGCCCTCAAGCAGGAGAAAGAGGATATACATAAGGTATGATTGACTAGAGGGTTGAATTACCAGCCAAAATGGAAGAGAAATTATGCTCATAAATTCAGCCCCCTAAACATTTGATCAGGTTCCTTCCTGGATCAAACATCTCTGCTTCCTCTTTACGATTCCAGTTCCTTGAAGGTTCCATTAAGAATTCTTTTTGTACTTTGAGGAAGAAATATTTAGAAACAAATTTCGCTTTCATTGGCAAGTGATGCGATGCACTGAATATTGCAAAAGGTGATTTTTAGTGATTTCTATTATTGTTTACTACATTTTGTCAAATGAACAACCAGATAGTAGCTACACTAATTTAAGTCTCACATGCATTGAAGTCTGCATGAAATTCACTGTATCTATTTTTAAAATCCATATTACAGATCTTTTTATTTATTTATTTTTACCTTTTATAGTGTTTTTATACTTTTATAGCTCCTGCAAGCTCACATCTCAGTATCCAATCAACAACCAATGCGTAGAACTAAGTCCCACCCTACATTTTTCTTCTTTTCCGTTAATCCCTTACACGCGGATGTACATCACAATTGGGGTTGCAAAATTCTGGAAATTAACAGCAATTTATGGAAATTAAAAGGAACAAACTGGAAATTGGCAAAATTGTAGGTTAGCCTATAACAGAAAACTTAAATGTAGTTGAAATCTTGGTTAAAACAACCAGATTTAATTCAGTTGAATTTCTACCCTGCGCATTCCTCAATCACATGTGGGGAATGTTAACATTCCTCAATCACAGACGTTGAGTGGCGACCCAACATAGTACCAAAAAAAAGCAAACAAAATGTCTTAAAATCAAACATTTCAATGTCTTCATTTAAAATGATTTATTTTATTTTAAAGAGGCTATATTATTTTAAGGGGCTTTTTTTATTGACAATGTGTGAACAGCTTGCAATGAAACTTAAACGAGACCTTCTCCGACTTCCTAGTTGTCTATGAAAGCTGACATGATGTCGGTGAATCACATTCAGTCACTGTTTTGGCCGAGCCTCACTCATCATGTCACTATGAAGTGTGTGCGAGCATGAGCAATAAGTTGCTGGCTGCAGATCATTTAATGGCCACCGGTGTCACTAAAAACAAGGGTCTCTGAATTCTATATGTAGCCTCTTTAAAATAAAATCTATATACACTACTGTTCAAAAGTTTGTGAGCTATAGAATTTTTTTTTAAAGAACTTTGAAAGAAAAAAATCCCCAAAAATACATGATTATGCTGGGTACAGTTAAAAATGTTATTTTTTAAAATTTGTATTAGTTTGCATGCATGTCTGCTTATGACTTTATGCTTGTATATGATAAAGTTTGGATAAATGATCCGAAATTTCCAATGAAGCCCCTTTAATTCCTGTAAATTCTTGTTAAGTGTCCAACTTGAAATATTCCCAAAATTCCACAGCTTAACTTCCCATGGAAAGTTTCCGGAAATGTACCTGGAAATTTTCCACTCCTTTGCAACTCTAATCACAGTGTAGAACAAAAGATCTGCCACTAGTTCAGTTTCATCGTGACTAGGTAACACAACAGTAACAGTAAAGCAACAGTTTGATTCATGCTCCAGAATCGTTTTGGCTACACTGGCCATTCTGTATAAAGGAATTATTTTTTTTAAAAACAGCCGTTCAGAGTAAGAACAGGTTCTCAGTTCTCAGTACAGAGATATTGTGGTGTAAAAATCCCATGAACACCTTCAGAATTAGTGTTGTCATACACTGTTAAAGAAATGACATAATGGCCAGAGAATGGTTCTTCCTCCTCTCTCCTGTCCTCGTGCTGAAGATAACACGTCCTCTTCAGCCTTATTGAATCAGGAAGTTCAAAAACACTGGGCTCGTTCATCAAGATTAATGTCATCGCCCCGTCACATAAGGGCATGTCAAAATTCTCACTGCGCATCACATTTTTAGCTAATCGCATTTGTCCGGCCATCTCACTTGACCCTGAGCCCCAATTGGCTCGTACCCGCCGAAGCTCAGCGTGGCTGATGTATGAGATCCATTCAAGTCTGTTTTCAGTCAAAATACTTCCTGTAAGGATTGTCTGTGTTCATTTCACTTCCTTACGAGCGTGTGTCCCGTTCTTTTAGCGCATAACTCCCAATTCTCTTGACGATTTCTATTTCTCACTCAGCCTCTTTTTCAGTCCTTTCTCTCCAGGCGCGGCTGCTCTTTCTTTTTCTCTCCTTTCCGCTGCTCCTCTCACACAGTTGGACCCGCGCATCTGTTTCCCTGCTATCGTTTTAATATCTTCAACCTGATTTATCCGTTCCTCTCCCTTTCCAGCAACTGGTGGAGTCTCTGGATCGCCTGAAGTCTCAGACCAAGGAGCTGAAGGACGCCCACCAGCAGAGGAAGCTGGCCATGCAGGAGTTCTCTGAGCTGAACGAGCGCATGGCCGAGCTGCGCTCGCAGAAGCAGCGTCTGTCGCGACAGCTGCGGGACAAGGAGGAGGAGATGGAGGTGGTGATGCAGAAGATCGACGCCATGCGCCAGGACATCCGCAAAACCGAGAAGGCCCGCAAGGAGGTGAGGAGCATGATTGAAGGAGGTCACGCACCCCCTCTTGTAATGTTATGACTGTTTTGGATGTGTTTTCAAAGTAAATGGAGATGAATTACCAGGGGCTTTCAATCAGGAAGACGTATCCACGTTGCATGTGTCATCCTGGTATTCCGAACCGGTGCCGTCCGGCTCCCGCCGGGTGTTTATTACTCATCGTCATCATGTTAACACCCCCGGGGCTGACTGAGGGCACAGATGAAAACAAGGCCTTGGAATGCGCCACATTTTTGAAGTTCATCAGTCACGCTCCAGAGAGAGGCAGGCTCAACAGCTCCAGATCTCCCTAGACGACAACAGGAATGTCTTCACACCCCTTCCCGCCCCCTCCTGTCCCTGCAGGCCAGCCTCACGGACCCCATGACCTCCTCTGGACCGCAGTGGCTAACTCGAGCCAGATGGGCGACACTGACCGCAGCGCAGGCCCACTGCTGACTGCAGCTGGATTCAGACCCTCCCCCTTTTTTACACTTTTTTTTTTTTCTTTTATGTTTCTTTTCTTTGTCTCCCATGCACAAGACTTTAGGCAGAAGTGTCTCTTGGGGCAAATTAATTTTTTTTTTTTTTTTTTGTGAAGTCTTAATGTCAGGAAGACTCAAAAGACATGGCTCAAAGGAAAAAAAAATCACACGGGGCGTGTGCTGTTAAAATTAGGTCAAGATTGAAGGGTTTATGAGAATGTCTATACGAGTCCTTTTTTTTTTTTTTTTTTTTCTCCTCACATATTGATTGTTTTTCTTGTGTGTGTGTGATAGCTGGAGTCTCAGCTGGAGGATGCGCGTGCCGAAGCCTCTAAGGAGCGTAAGCTCAGAGAGCACAGTGAAGTCTACTCCAAACAACTGGAGAGTGAGCTGGAGACACTCAAGGTCAGAGGTCACTCATTCATACACTGCCTCTCTACTGACGTCAGCCAGCTTGTGAATCTTTCATTGGTGAATCTCATGGTAACAAAATACTGTTAATGAAGAGTAAAAATGGTATACATAAAAATAGTGATTATAAAAAAAGACTACTTATTTATTGTTATAACTTTATTTATTAAAGTCCCCCTGTAGTCAATCATTTGAATCCCTTAAAACTCATCTTTGATCACCAAAATTATATATCTAACACTCTGAGGTCTGAGGGTATCGCCGGCGATACCACCGCGTTTTTTTTTTTCTTACCAGTGTGAAAGAGACTCAAAATACTCTGTCAATGTTGTACATACAATTAAGAGTTATACACCATTTTAATCCGTGGAATATCTTCTTTTATTTGTGTACACTCAGAGTAACAACAAAATGTTGTGCTTTTTGTAAAATAAAGAAGACTAACATGATGAGTGATCTCTCGTCTCCCTCTGAACGAAGTCCAATCTGATAGTTCTCAGAAAATGAACTGTAACTTAGTGAATGCTAATCACAAAAAAAGAGACTTATGTCTAAAAAATGTTGAAATGTCAGGTTTTAAATCGTGTAAGTCAAATCGAAAACAAATATTCTGTGTTTATGTAATCTGTATGAAAAGAGAGCCATGTCAGAAATCCGAGATTCAGCTCATTATCCGCTAATGCAGCCACGCCCACGCAAATTCAGTCAATACATGCATTCATCATCTCAATCGTGTATTTATTGTCTTGAAAAGTGTTTTGAATAGCCATAGTTAGCGATCTCTGGCCTCTGTTAGTTCAGTTCCTGGAGAGTCACATGACCTGTTCTTCTTTAGATAAATTTGTGGACTAAAGGTGTATAGAGCGCCCTCCGGCTGCAAGTATGAATTGAAAACACAGTATCCAGCATTCATAGTGATGTCAATAAATATTGAATAAAAATTACTCCTCTGTATAGAAAATTGACAAACATATGAGAATCCATCAATATTTCTCCAAATGTGCATGCTTTTAAGGTAAAAGCCTATATGAAATGCCACAGAGGTAACATAACTGTTCAGACACTTTGCATCACAGAAATACATTATATTTTAAAGAATATAATAGAATACCATTATTTTAAATTGTAATAATATTTTACAGTATTGCTGTTTTTTCTGTATGTTTGATATACACCACATGATCACAGCCTACCTGACTGAAAGAGCTCATTATTATGCAAGTCATTTCAGGTCATTATTATGCGATTCTTTTGTCTTCTCAGGTTAGAATCACCCATTATACATGAGGATTCACGCCTCCACGCATACTGTGTTTCTTGACAAAAAAGTGTCTTACAAAATTTAAATCTCTCTATTGTTTTATATGAACAAGGCGGCAGCATAATTTTTACATAATTCTGAAGCAAAAACTCTAGTCTACAACCTCCAATACCCAGAAGTCTTGTGAACACATATATAATATTTTTTGTCCTTATTTCAGTGACTTAAGTTTTTTGTTTTTTCAATAACCGCGCATAAACGTTATTCCTTCAAAAACACAAACATGTACATACATGTTTCTCACATATTATTGTAGCCTAGTTTGTGCTGAATACAGTGTAATGACACTTTTTCCATTAATATGTTTATGAACAACTGAAAAAAGCACAAATGTCAGGGCATGTCAAAACTTCTCCAGGGCCCCGAAAATCCTCAGACCCCAGAGGGTTAAGGGTTTTTTTTTCCTGTGAAAAAATTTCTTAATGCCTTAAAATAGCTTGAATGTAACTCTACACCCTAGCTTCATTTAGTATATACGTGGATCAATGAATATGCTAACTAGCCCCGCCTCCATTCACTTGCACAAGCTCAGAGATTCACTTGGTCAACTTTACTGTAGTAAACACTGTACAATGGTATCGCTTTTTACAAAGTCGGTCACATAATTCATATGATTAGGCTTTTGCTTGACTGCATTATCAAACAGCTAATAATGTGTTGCTAATGTTACACAAACCATGTTCCTGTTCTTCATCTCAGTCTGCCTTCAGTATCAATGAGCATTCTTAGAAATGTTTTGAACAACTCAGAATGTCAGTGGAGAAAGGCACATATCATACACCGCCATATTGCTAAATCTACCCGATTTTTCATATAAACAAAAATATTCCGGGATAACCTTGCTTCTCTTGAGACTCTCCTGCTTCTTATTCAGTTCTTCTGATTTTTGCCATGTTCTTCGCTATTTTCAGAGATTCACTATTTTCCTCTTCCATTCATCTGTTCATTAGCTCCCTCAGGTGTTTCTTCTACCTCTCTAAGGCCTTCTACCCTGTTAACCTCAAACATCGCCTTACTTTCCCTCCTGTCTTTCTTTTTCCTCCTGCCTTGTGTAGGATATCCTGTGGGGTTATTTTTAGCAGGATGTTCCTGCTTTGTTTTATGTTTTTTCCATCAAGACTCGCTCTCTCCTTTGCCTCCTTGCTCGCTCTTCCTCTTCCTCTGCTCTCCATTGATAAGTGTCTGTTTGTATATGTTATTAGGGCTTTAAATAAATTCAAATCAATCCATATTTTTACTGCAATAAATGTACTGAATTAAAGTCTCAGGATGTATCTGATTTAGATTGTTTGATTCTTGTTCAGGTGAAGCAGGGAACGGGTCGCTCCTCAAGCCTCGGCTCCGAGACTCAGCAGGAGCTCACCAAGGTGAAGTCGGAGCTGGATAAGAAGGTATTGTTCTATGAGGAGGAGCTGGTGAGACGTGATGCCAGCCACACTTCAGAGCTGAAGAACCTGAGGAAGGAGCTTCATGACTCTGAGGGTCAGCAGCTGTCCCTGAACAAAGAGCTGCTGGTGCTCAAAGACAAACTGGAAAAGGCCAAGAGAGAACGGTAAGCTGTTCTGTCAGCTGTCCCGGTTGCGGGTTGGCATCAACAGGGTTGATTCCAGCTAGTGATAGAAAACTATTGGCCAGGCTGATTATCTGGCTGATATTTAACCTTTATGATTGGTTAATTAACAGAGGGTGTGTACAAATCTGCTGACTGAAGAGAAACTAGGACTGGGCAAATTAAATTGGGGCATCTTATTAAGGCAAACCTAGAAAAGGACTGTAAACAATGACAGAAATAAAGGAAATAATACACTACCTTATAAAAGTTTGTAGTCGGTATTTAAAATAACTGTTTTCTGTTTTATTTTATTTTAAAATTAAATTTATTCCTTTGATGGTAAAGCTGAATTTTTAGCATCATTACTCCAGTCTTCAGTGTCACATGATACTTCAGAAATCATTCTAATATGATGATTTGATGCTCAAGAAAAACATTTTTGAAAACAGTTGTGAAACTTTTCATCAGGATTCTTTGATTGGAAAGTATTTACTGTCACTTTTGACCAATTTAATGCGTCTTTGCTTAATAAAAATGTTATTTTTTTTAACTTACTGACACCAAACATGTTATGTTATGTTATGTTATGTTATGTTATGTTATGTTATGTTATGTTATGTTATGTTATGTTATGTTATGTTATGTTATGTTATGTTATGTTATGTTATGTTATGTTATGTTATGTTATGTTATGTTATGTTATGTTATGTTAATGAAAACTTTTAATAATATAACAATTTAGTTTTCTATGCAGCCCTGTCATCAGCCATTACAAAAAAACTCTTATCGACCACTAATTCTAGTCCTGTTCTGTATCCACAGGCAAACCGAGATGGACGAGGCCATGGGTGCTCTGAAGGAGAAGTATGAACGTGAACGCAACCTCCTGAGTGATGAAAACCGTAAACTCACTGCAGAAACAGACCGGGTAGGACACCATATTTCACGTGACAAGTGACCACATTGAGTATCAGGTGTAATATTCAGAACTTGACCCTGATCCTGAAATCTCCTTCCCTGCAGCTCTGCACTTTTGTGGACAAGCTGACGGCTCAGAACAGGCAGCTGGAGGATGAGCTCCAGGATCTAGCATCGAAGAAAGAGAGTGTAGCACACTGGGAAGCACAGATTGCTGAGATTATCCAATGGTGAGATAATCTATAATCTACACTGTGTTTATGAACCATTTGTAGTCAGCGAAAAATATCTTAACCCTTTGGTCTTCTTCGGCTGAAAAATTTTACGTTTTAAAATTTAAATTTTTTTTGCTTCATCGGAATGGGGCGATACTTGGTGACTTTTGTCGCATTAGCTATGTGAACACACAAAGAAATCATGGACATGATTCGGATATGTTAAAGGGTCGAAAAAAAAGTCACAATTGGCTCAAAAATGACTGACATACACAGAGAATCTTTTGGTGGTACAAACTACAAATCAGACACTTTGCAGAAAAAAGTGCACAGCAATGAAGGGTGACACTCTAAAATGTCAAAAGTGCAAAATAGACACCCCCACCCATACCCCTCCCCCCACATACATATATAAACTAGCACAACTATAACAAAGAGCACGTTTTTGCAAGTGTGTGAAATAATAAAATCAATTATTCAGCCACAAAGCAGTAAAAAAAAAATGAACAGCCAGGAAGAGGTTACACTTTAAAACAGGGGTCTCAAACTCAAATTAGCGGAGGGCCGTTTCTGTGATTGACACCTCATAGGAGGGCCATATTAATATTCAAGCTCAAGAAAGCGCAACATTTCAGAAAATTTACTTTCCTTTGCATTATTTCTCATTTACTTAATTTCATTAGGCCTGCCTACTAAAATATTTTTATACCTTTTACTATAAATATTTTATTTACCATACTAAATGTAAACGGCAGAGTCTCTCTCATTGTTACAGAGTGTAATATAATTATATAATAGCCTACTATTACTAATATAATACCACTAATATACTAATATAATACTATTAATTGCAATAGTCTGGTGCAACTTCTCACATCCAACAAGGTGCATGGAATAAAAAAAATGAGTAATTTAGGAACAAAACCAGCAACACTTGTGGCGTGGAGGGGTCAGAAATAAACAAAAAAATATCAATGTTATTTTGCCAAAAAATAAAAATCTCTCATTGTTACATACATTATTAGTTTTTAAAGGGATAGTTCACCCAAAAATGAAAATTTGATGTTTATCTGCTTACCCCCAGGGCATCCAAGATGTAGATGACTTTTTTTCTTCAGTCGAAAGCAAATTATGATTTTTAACTGCAACCGTTGCCGTCTGTCAGTCAAATAATAGCAGTGATTGGGAACTTGAACAATAAGAGTCGAAAAAACTTCCATAGACAAATCCAAATTAAACCCTGCGGCTCGTGAAGACACATTGATGTCCTAAGACACGAAACGATCGGTTTGTGCGAGAAACCGGACAGTATTTATATCATTTTTTACCTCTAATACACCACTATGTCCAACTTCGTTCAGCTTCCGGTTAGTGAGGTCTGATCGCGCTCTGACAACGGAAGTGATGTCTCGCGCTCATTGAAGTATATGGGCGAGACATCACTTCCGTCATCAGAACGCGTTATTTGACCTCACTAACAGGAAGCTGAACGAAGTTGGACATAGTGGTGTATTAGAGGTAAAAATGATATAAATAATGTTCGGTTTCTCGCACAAACCGATCGTTTCGTGTCTTAGGACATTAATGTGTCGTCACGAGCCACAGGTTTTAATTTTGATTTGTCTAAGCAAGTTTTATTTACTGTTATAGTTGAAGTTCCCATCTACTGCTATTATTTGACTGACAGACGGCAGCGGTTGCAGTTAAAAATCATAATTTGCATTCGACTGAAGAAAAAAAGTCACCTACATCTTGGATGCACTGGGGGTAAGCAGATAAACATCAAATTTTCATTTTTGGGTGAACTATCCCTTTAACATTTAGTGGAAGTATTTTCCCTTACTTTGTTAGCTTAAATAACATTAAAATCTTGCACTGAACAACACTGTACTGAACAAATACAATCCCTGAATACATTTGTACACTCCTCTGTTTCTTGACAGACACCTGGCAGTGCTTGCGCTCACACAGCTGAGACACATTTGTCCAAGATGCCGTTTGAGCATCGGTAACGTTCAGTGGTTGCATCGGACGCGTTTCGGTGGTTTAAATCGACGCTCGTGACTTAAAGTCGAGTGCTTTTACTGTAATTTAGGCAAGCGCGCTCATAATAGAAGCGACACGGTTGAGAGCGCAGCTCATGGTGGCATAGCAATGACAGACGCCACTGGAGCGAAAGCGCATTGGAAAGAAGGAGAATGCGGCGCGGCCGCTTATGTGACGCGATATGTGAATGCCCCCTTACAAAACACACACCTACTCAAACCTACCGGTGTGGCTGTAACAATATGGTAAAACTGAGCAAAAAGACTCAAATAAGAGGTTGAAATCGGATCAGACCCAGATTTATTAAGCTGTGATAAAACATACCCGTTCATTTGTTACATTTTTATTGAATTTTGATTTTATGTGTAACAATGTCCTCCTGTGTTCAGGTTTAACTGTAGT